>JAPYZB010002858.1:0-20717 GCA_030522745.1 Eupelmus kiefferi
TTTT
Organism: Eupelmus kiefferi; assembly: GCA_030522745.1. Classification (NCBI taxonomy): domain Eukaryota; kingdom Metazoa; phylum Arthropoda; class Insecta; order Hymenoptera; family Eupelmidae; genus Eupelmus; species Eupelmus kiefferi. The sequence goes on from JAPYZB010002858.1 coordinate 5, forward strand.
CGAATACTTACGTCATGGGTGCTTCGCAACTCCTGTCGATAACTATTACGGTAACCAAATATCTTTTATTCAGTACGTATAGATTAAATTTTTAAAGATATTCATGATGTTGGTAATGTTTGAAACGGATCATCATTTAAATAAATTTCTAAAACTACAATGTTCAATGAAAAACAAGTATATATGCATATAATACGTGATACGTGAGATGTTTAGATATGATATGTATCCATTTACTAATCGATTATTTGATGGATAACGAGAATATATCATCGTTGCTATATAACAAACTCTAGTACATTTCAAAAACTACCATTTGTTAATTAAATTATGGTAATAAACTAAATTGTTATTCAGAACTCCAATAAATTTATTAACTGGCATCATTTATTTTATATATGACAAGTTTAATAGAATCTTGAGACATTTAAATTATTCAGAAACTCTAAAAATGAAAATTGAAATAACTAGTTTTTGAAAATCGATAATCTTTGTTGGGAGCTACAATGTTCTGTGCTTTATAAAATTCGTATATAAATGTTTGTATGTAAATTAAAACGTTATTTTATGTTTAGTTGAAATTTTTTCCAAAATTTATAACATATATTTTTGAACTAGCATATTAAAATAATTATATCCCGCTAAATATAATTGATAACGGAAAACTCATAAAAATTCTTAATTCTTAAATAAAATCTAAGGAAAAACCTCTCATCGTCACATCTGTTCCCACCAGCATCGTCAAACCCCGTAACTCCATCAATACATAAAGCAAAAACGCCAAAAGAATTGTTTGTCCAACGCATTTGGCAGCTCAAAGCTCGCGCCGCCACTAATTCAGCCGAGCAATTACGTCTTCATTGCGCGCTCTTCCCTTTTTCTTTCCTTTCCCGGACAAAACGGAAAAAGCGCGGACTACAGCCGCGGGCGGCAGTCTCTTTTTCCTTGTTTACCGAAATAATACCCTGCATTCTCGGTGGGGCTAAGGGGGCGGAGGTGCGGCAGAAAGGCAAAGGGCTTTTCCCGCCGCGTAATTATCGCCGACACACGAGCGCCGCCGCGAAATAGTGACAACTAAGCTTTTCCTATTTTCCTCGCACCTTTCTCTCCCATCCCTTGATCTCCGCCGGCGCCTCTCCCCTCTTCCTCTGCTTTTCCTTTTTGCTTTCTCCCCCTTTTATCTACGTGCATTTTTTGCGCATCGCGCGCTCTTCATTGTGCTCGGCGTGCCTGCTCCTCAGTCCTTTTGCGGCCTGGTTTTTGTCTCGCGTGTAACGCCGGAGCTGCGCCTCTTCCCTTGTGCATTCCGCCCGTGGTGTTTAAATGTTTAATTTAATTTTTCGCTGAATGCAGTGCCGCGCGCGGTGCCTCGGGGGGCCGGTTTATGACTTTTCGCGAATTCTTTACGCGGCTGGAGATAATTCTGCTTGGGATTAACTGGAATATTGTTGATTATTTTGATAATTGTTTTCGTTAAGCGTATGTGAATTTTATTTGCACCGTATATGGAGAAAAATTTGGATGTTTATGTAAGCGTTGTATTGTGAATTGACAGTTTCTGGGCACATGTTGTGGTTATGATTTATTGTAAAATATCATTATTATCTTAACTTTTGTGAAAATTATTAAATGTTTCGATGTTAACTGGCCAGGAGAGTTCCTATCATCTCCGACCCACCAAATTTGATGAAATTTCGCCAGCGAATTGTCTATCCTATAAATGGATAAGCCACAGCCTTAGGGTCTAACGTTGAGGCTTTCATCTATTGATAGGATAGAGAATTCGCTGGCCAAGTTTCATTCAATTTGGTGACCCGAAGGACATACACTCCCCTGGTAAATATCAATGGCCTGTTGAGTGACCGTTTAATTGACATCGTTATCGATATTTCATTCCTTACTTTGTCGCATTCTATAGTACTCTAAAGAAATCATTTAATAATTAATGTACTTTTTGCACCACCACAAATCACTACCTTAACTAATAAAGTTCAAAACTTTTCCTTTAAATCTAAAAATTATAAAAGTTAATTACAATCAAAACTTTTTTTAAACACCCTCACCCAAGCATCCTATTTCCTTACCTCCCAACACCATCCACCGTCAATCTTGGTCACACCTGCGACCACATACTTCTTCCACGCGCAGTTTCCATCTTAGAACCCGCACACCTCACCCACAGCACTCTCGTTTTTTCCCCGAGCCATCCCCCGCTCTCTCGCTGTTTAATCCTTTGGCTAAGTGCCGCGAGCGAGCGGCATTTTGTCGCCCTATCCGTTCTCAAGCTAACAAGCTGCGAAATGCCGACGACACAGCGACGCGCGCGCGTATAACTCGTTTGCTGGCCAACTTGACTTTAATGGAACTGCGCCCGCTCCTCCACTGCAGCAAAAGAGAGCGCTGCAAGCTCGCTTCTGTTCCCTTTGTTTCGTTTATTTTTCGCCGCTGCCGTTGCGGTTTTCCGTCCCCGTCCCTCCCATCCCTTCGTCTCGTTATACGCAGTTTTTCGTTGTTGCTGGGCCCGCGCGCTGCTGTTGTTGTTCCGAGCTCCTCCGGCGTGCGCGAGCGCGGTAATGAGGAATTTTTTTTCTAAAAGCTTTCCGCTTGTAATTTAAGAAGACCTGTTTATTAGGCCCTTCGCAGGCGATGCTCGGCTTACGCGCCATGCTTTATAATCGCAAAGTGGCGTATTACTGGAGCAGACCTGCGCTCATAATGCACCGTGCGAGGGCTAATTCACTAAACACTCGCTCGTTAGCCCCGTCGTTTTTGTAAGCGCGCTTTGATGATGAATTAAATGGGTTTGTCTTTGTGTAAGTCGAGCTTTTATGCGCCGCTTGAGAGAGAAGGCTGGAAGGTAAAAAGTAAGGCCAATTTGTAATTAGATTAATGGGGATGATGTGTGTGAAGAAATATTCCAATTTCTTTTCGCTTTATTAAATATTATGAAAAGCATAAACCGAAACGGTAATATACTTTTTTGAAAATTCTTTTGTTCGCGAAAAGTACATTTTCGGTTAAGAGATAGAAGTGGAGCGTAAAAAAAATTTTAAAAAGAAATGAAAAACATTTTAACTTTATTACGGCCATTCTAGGCTAAAATGTTTTTTATTTCTCTTTTTACATTTTTCTCGAATTCACCAAGTCTGTTTTAATAATAATGATAATCATATTTAAAATATCAACTTACAATAAATACAAAAATTTATTTGTTTTAAATTCATAAATTTAATTTTTTTTTGTTTCAGGTAAGCTACCAGCATTGTTTATCATCGATTAAGTAAATATAAAAATAATATAATAATTTTAGAAAGAAGTGAATTTATTGATCACCACGAACTAGACAAAAGTTTAGACTCAAAAATTCTGTGAGGTTAATAATATAATAATATTCAATGATCCATAAAAATAATATATTTATATATCGCTATACAATCTGATCTCATTTCTTCAAAAATTAGCAAAAAGATAGTCGAAAAAATAAATTAAAGTACTTTTTTCTGTATTGACACGTTCAAAGAAACATCGTAAATTTTGTTACTTCCAATATTGAAATATATTGCAAGTATTTTTTTATATTCATATATTGAAGGTAACATCGTGGATTTATTTTTATCCTATTTTGAAGGCCTATTTGAGTTTACAATTTATTTCAGGTGTATAAAAAAGAAGGATATGAAGTTTGCTTATAGAAGCCGACAAATTACGTTAGAAGTTTTACACGAGTTTCATCGATTCGGAATCGAACTCGAAAATTAGATTTACACGGAGAAAAGTTCAGCGCCGGCGAGGCTTGACCTATTGGCTTTTACTATAAAGCATGTCTCTGATGCTCTCCCTCTCTCTCTCTTTCTAGACTGTGCGCTAGATCACTCAATTGAAACTTTACACTCAATTGAAAAAATTTGTAATATCAAAAATAGTATATAAGCTAATATATATATCTGGTTATATAAACTCGATTAAAAGTTAAACAGGAAAATTTGAATTAAGGAATAAATTTTAGATAGAAAAAAAAAATTAAATAACATGCTTATTTTTATTTTTGGGCATCAATGCAAATAATTTTCCAATGATGAATATCTATTGGAAGGTTGGAAGACAAAGTCAAATTTAGCTTTTAATGTAATTATCTTTTCCATTCACTGGTAAACGGTCCAATTGTAGGTGTATCTATTTTATGATACTTAACTTGGACAGATACAAAAAAGATCTAAAATATGAAATTTTAATCGATAAAAAATAAATCTCTATTAAGAGATTGCATATAATCTGCTAATAGAATTAACTTAATTATTTTTTAACATTTTAACAAATAGATTAATAAATAAAATAATCATCTCATAAAGTATACTGAAAATTCTGAACAATCTCTCCATATCACACTTTAAATTTGATACAGTCCATCAAAATACACGGCTAACCACCTACAACCATATAAAAAAACACCAAGAAAAATACATCGATTCTCTCCGACTTCGCATAAATAACAAATAATGTTTCGCATCTCATTCGACTTTTTCCCATCTAACTCGGTCTCTCTCTCTTGGCTCGCGCGCGATCGACGAGGAAGTAACGCTCTACAGGTCAAAATATCCAGCTTTAGCCCGGTGCTGCTTCCACTTTCCACCAGGACGTGTCCCACGTGCGCCAAACTTTTCCCCTTTGCATTGAGATGCATGTAATATGCGCAGCGAGGATACTGCGATGGGGAAAAGCGAAACTGCAAGGGAGCAAGATAAATTCATAGATGGAGAAAGGTGTTAGATGAATGTACATTGATGAAGCTAGAAAGAAATAATAGACAGCCGATATAGTTCATAAAATTTGCAAAAGATGCAAATGTGTATAAAAAAATGATAGATATGTATTTATAATAAGTAAAGATGCAGTATAAAGGCAAAGCAGTAGTACGATAGCGAAAGAAAGATTGGACAAACAGTAAAATAAGGCAGCAAAGAGAAAGAACTTAATGGAGTGGAAGATGACAAAAAGCCGCAGATCAGAGCTAAGAAAACGCGATACAGATAGACAGACACACATCACTCTAAGGTACAAAGACATATATAGAGAATAAGAAGCTAAAATATATAAAGCATCCAAAGAAAAATGAAAAAAGGGCAAAACAGAAAATGCAAAAAGGAAGATCGCTAAAGAAGATGAAATACTAGATACAGAGACAGTGAATGAGTGCGCTCAGAGAAAGAAAGGTGGGCGCACGTTCGTGCGCTCGCATAGCCTCCTGCGCGTATAGTAGTAGAACACGATGTGGAGGGGGTTAAGACGCACCCCCGGGAAATACGTCCCTAGTATCTGAATAAATCGAAATACCCAAAGTGATTCACGAACTTAAATTAGTTTCTGCCTGGCTCGCGCGCAGGACAGCGCGAGGGTGTGCGTATATACGTATACATGTGTTCAGGTTAAAGGCTGGCTGGGGCGCGTGCGAGGGCGCGTGATGTAAAGCAGACGCGAGCTACTCTCGACTTTTCTTGCCTTTTTCCAGGGCGAGCCTTTCGCGGAGCTTTTGACTTCTCATCCGCGCGGCGCTTCTCGCCTCGTAAAAGACACGCCGAGAGCGAATCCTCGGCGAGAAGCGCGCTCGATTTAACCCCTTTTCGAAGGCGATAAAAGCGAATGAAGGAAAAAATCAGACACCCTGTCTGCGAGAAAGGGAGAGAGAGAGAGACAGGGTTGGTGTTTTCGTTCTGTAGTTTGCATTCGTTTTTGCGCGGATGTTGAGATGCTGCTGCTGGAAAGTTTCTATTGTTGTCTTCGATAGTGGAATGATTTTGGATTTAATCTTGTTTTGCAATTGATTTTTTTTTCTATGTTGGGTTGATAGCAAATATAGCTGTGAATATTCTCAGGTGAGAACAATATGTTTTTTTTTTGTTTTTTTTTTTTTGATACCGAAAAAATGTACTTTTGAATAAGTACTTTTTAATAATATTTTCTTAATTTTAATAAATTTTTATCGAAATGGAAGAAAAAACATTCATCAACATTCGTTCAAATATAATAAATTTCTTTTTGAAACAGATTTTTCACTTCAGAAAGCTTTATATTAACGTTGATTATTTTTTATGATTCAAGCATTTTAAAAATATCAGAGTATTATTTGAATGAATACCTTTATGTTCAAAAATATTTTTGCACGCAAAAAGTTTCTGCTTTTTGCTAATCATAAAGATCTCATTCCACTTGCGAATTGTGGAAATTCACGCTCCATTTCTGCGAATTAATCTCAATACGAACTAAAATCCAACGAACCCAAAAACTCAACCTAAAACTCAAACTTTCATAACTTCCATACATTTTCCAAAAATAACCTTTCTCCCCTCATTCAACTGAAACAATTCCGTCTTTCCGACTGGATCCCCGCAAGACAGCGGCTAATAAGCAGCGAACAAAAGAATCGACCCTCGTCGTACTTAGTAATGATACTCAATTAGGTCCTGGGCTAACCGAGCGCAGAAAGAAATCAAAGGGCGGCCATACATCCCCGCGAGATGCCGCCGAAATCCAGCCTGAAAAATTTAGCAGCGAGTGCGAATGAAAGGTATTCGGGATCCCCGCTCCGTTTTTGTTCCGCACTCGAGAATCTGAATGGGCAGCGAAGGAGGACCGAGGGGCGCGAGAAGTTCGAGGGGGCGCGAAATCCTCGAGAGAGATCCGGTTAAGAGCTGGACACGGGTCATTAACGATGTATTCATTGTACAGTCGGAGAGGAAAACTTGGAGGCGGAAGAAGGCTTTTTTGGTGGATTGAGTGAAATTGGGGAATGGGTTGATTTGATGATGGTTATTTAGATTGAGGTGAGGATACATGTGCTTACGTTTACGTTGATTTTCATTGAAAAATTTTGACTTTTGATCGTTTGTAATTTTTTTGTGTAATGGAGCATTCGATTTATTTAAAGGTTTAAATAAATAATTATTTCTTATAATTTAAATTGGTTTTTTAAATAACTCTCTACTACACATCTTAACCAACTCATATTTTGGGTCAAAGAATCATTTTGCAAAGTTCCATCGAAATCCGTGATTTAAAGGTAGGGTTCTGTCCTTATTATAGAAATAATATACATTTTATGAGTTTTTTCAGCATTAATGGATGTAAATTGCAATTTCTTTTTAGGCGACATTTTATATTTTTGCGTCCGTATCTACAATTATCATAAATAAATCCTATTTTTATATATCTAAACAACATACTCAAAAACTAAGTCATAAAACACAAACCCCAAGTCTTGCTCAAAAACTTCTGCTAGCTACTGTACCATTTCGGGAACAGTAGCAATGCAGCTCTTACATATCTGCAAGGTGCGTCTCCCGCTCGTACGAGAGAAAAAAAAGCTGAAGAAACGACGATGCGGGAAGTACGTTAAAAAATCCCGATGCGCAAGTTCTTTTAATTATCCGAGAAAAAGTACGCACCCCGGGGGAAGCTTCCTGTATAATTAGCTACGGCTCTCGAACCTGCGGCGCGACTCGAGCTTTCATCTCTGAAAATTACCGGTGCAATCGAAACGATGCCGGCGTTAATTGAGTGGGTAGAGAACGCGATTACCGAGCTGACAAGCAAATCTTATTCTTATGCTTATTTCTTTTGTTTGTATTGTTTATTTTCTAAGCGAGGAGTGAATTACGATTTGCTTTTTTTATACATCATTAATTGCGTTATTCACAGACTAAATATTCAACGAAGGTGAAAGAAATAGAAAATAGAAAAACATCAAAGATAGTAGTAATATAGATTGATTTTTAACGAACCAAAATAATAGAAAAAGAAAAAATTTCTTATTTCGTTATTATTCTGCTTATGCATTTAACAACTGCAATTCAACTTCTGTAATACAAAATCTTTCAACACAATAACGACTCAAGCATTTGAAATTGTGATATTAAAATGGCAAAAACTGTTAAAACTTTAGAGCTTTCAGTCACTTCAGGTACACCGTTTTATTCTGCCGTTGAAAACCCATCAATACACCACGTATCCTTTTGATTTTAAAATATTTTCAGTAAATATCACCTTGAAACCGCAGACAAAGCTTCGAATAATCAATATTTAAATACCACTTGAAAGCTCGAGCAAACTCCACCCAACACCAGTTTTCCCCATTACAAAAGAAACAGTAGAACTATCCACTTCAGCTCCTCCACTCAACCTCCACCAACATTCGTTACCCCGTGACCAAAAAAAAAGAAAAAAAAAAAGACAAAATAAAAAAAAAAACAAAATAAATGAAGAATAAAGCAAAAAAAAAGAATTGGCTAGTCGAGCTCGAAAAGCAGGGAAAACGAAAATGATCCGCGCGAGTCGTTGAGAGTATTTACATTATCCGAGTGACGGGTTGCGCGTGCGCGCTGGGTTGCCGCCTCGAGGGCGCTCGAGACTCTAGTGCACTCTTGGAGCCAGAGTAAATCCAGCGTGCGACTCCTGTGAGCGCGCGCTCGCTCGCTCGCTCGCGTATTAAAACGCGCGAGGCTAAGTCGCTCACTTTGCATCGCTTATTCGCCTTTCGGTACATTAACCGCTAATCCGCTGGATGATGAGCCCCATTTTTCGTTCAGGCAGTCGCGTTGCTTCGTTAGGGTTTGCGTGCTGGTGTGAAAATTGTTATTTATGGATAACTATGTGGGGTTGTATTGATATTTATATCTAGGGGTGTATTCTGTAAGGCTAATGCTAGCATTAAATAAAATTAATGTTTAATTTGATTTCAAATCTTTTACGGTGAATATAGTTTAAAAAAAAAAGAAAAAACTCTTCGAGTTGCTAGTGTGCGGTGTCATTTAAGATGCCAAAGTGTCTATTTTATATCTTACATGTCATCACCCGATAACAATCCGAAATAAATTCAAAATGGAAATTAACACGTGTTAGTAGTATAATAGAATAGGACTCTAGAAGCTGTTACTAGAAAAACTTCCTTTGATTCGTTCATAATAACAATCTAGTATGCTATAAACAATAATATCATACCACCCAAACCCAAACACCAAAAAACTGAAACCCAATGCAGACCCCAAAAGAACCACAATACAAATCAACAAGAGACCACCCTCCCCCCTACCATCCTAAATCCCACCCGCGCTCGCAATCGACACCACGACAAAGTCGTATTATCTCTCCGCGAACCAGCAAGAGAGAGAGGGAGAGTCGAGATCCACGCGCACTCTGGAGCCCGCCTATCAATGCGAAAATTCCAGGGGACGGGGTAGTTAGCGGGCCATTGTCAGGCCGAGGGCAGCCTCGCTCGGGTAATAAAGACAAAGTCGTCGCGCCTCGCGCGCTTTAGAATTCGGCGCGCCTTTTGTAACCGGCGAGAGCCCGAGAGCAGAGCGGGAGAGAGAGGGGGACCAATCTAAGTGACGTACGGGACGGCATTGCGCACGCGACCATAATCATTCCCCGTGTACATACAATGGGCCGCCGGCGCGCCGCGCGCACGCGCCTCCCAGCTCTCAGCCGGCCGCGCGCGAGCGCAAGAGTAATGGCCGCAATTTGTAGCTACGAGCCCTGCGTTCCGACGTGTTACGCGTGATTCACAAACTTGTACGGATTCATCCCCCCCTGCACCGGCGCGTTTACGTCCGCGCTTCGCGGCTCGTTTTCGCAGGCTGCCGTGAGAGCTGGATTTGGTGGTTGGGAGATTGAGGTGACGCGAAGGTGAGATGTGAGGTTTTTGGGGGTGAAGATTTTATTGATGGATGGTTTCGGGGTCTGAAGTTTTGAGAGGAATAAGTTGAGAGCTTTGAAGATGGAGTTCTTCGAGTTCATTAAAATGGGTTACTTGGAGTTCTAGTAGAAACTGAAGAAAAGTAAAAAGCTTGAGAAATTGATGTGTCTGACGGAACATGCATGTTACTACTTTACAAAATTTTCATTGCCGATTTTCACATACCAATCATTACAAACTAATTGAACATTTTAAAACACATACCAAGCTTCGATAAATTTAAAAATTAAAACTTTCCACAACAGCGTCATCAAAAAATTTCCCTCTCTAATTCCTTCTATATTTATCTTACCCAGGCCGCCTCTCCAACCGTCCTCCCATCTATCTCTATTTCTATTTATCTCCCTTTATTTCTTCCTCCTCCAGCCGCGGCCGCTCGCCGGCGTATCTATGTAGATCACGCACAGCAAGTGCACTCGAAATCCGCTTTATCACCTTTTTCCACCCCCGCGTCCCTTTCTCGCTTCCGTTCGGAGAGACTAACTTTTGTTTGTTTACCGCGCGTCGCATCGTCCCTTTTTATTCTCTTACCTGGGCACTCGGTCTCGCTCTCTCTCTCTCTCAGTCCCCAGCGTTAGTTAAGCTACTTTATCGTTCGCAATTTCGTTTGAGAATAGGCAGACTGTAGCGAATTGTACTGCCACCGCCGATTGGCTCTTCGGATAAGGGAGGGAGAAGAAAAATTATGGCAGTTTGCGCGCGAATATGGCAAATGAGGTGTTTGTTTAAGCGTACAAATTGCGCCGTTAGGTAGATAAGTTTATTATGCGGAAAATTTGTAATAAATTCGCTCTTTGGAGAAACGCGGACACTGCGGGTTATTAAGGCAATTTCGTTGTGTAAGCGCAAATGACAGGGAAATGTCTGTATAAAAAAGACCTATTGTAATTCAAAGTAAACTATTCGGTAAAGAAAAGCGTAAATTTGGTTAATTTATCGCTTTTACGAGTGAACGAGTAACGAACATTAAAATACATTAATTATACATTATGTTTATTTAAACATTAATTCTAAATTCTGCTTGATTAATATTCACAAAATGAACGGTTCCAACGAGTCTAGATTCTACCACAATTAAATCAACTTTGAGTAATTAAAGCAACCAATCCGGCCGGTTTGTTCACCGATAATCGAACGGCTAAAAAAAACACGGCTTGATAATCTCACCTGCGCTCGCTCGCGTTACAACGTCAGCGATCATAAATAATGGAACGCAAACAAAAAAGAAACGAAGCCGCGAGGTGAAAAATAAACGAATCAGAAATGAGGCACAACCGCAAACCAAAAGCGATGCCCTGCCGCGTACATGATAAAAAAAAGAGGAGCGAGAGAGAGAGAGAGAGAGAGAGAGAGATAAAATGAATCGTGGTACATTGACAGCCTTTGATTTCCGTATGAATAAACATCAGCGGCGCATCGAGGGGTGAAATTTACGTTGTAAGAGCGAGAGAGAAAGAGAGAGAGAGAGAGTGAGAGAGAGAGAGAGAGAGAGAGATAGAGGAAAACAAGGGCCAGACCGTTTTCACGCTCGTCGAGCTTTAATAGGCTCGTTATTGAAACCTGTTGCGAGGAGAGGGCGCCCGTAGGTTTCCAAGCGCGCTCGCCCCCAGAGCGAGCCAACGAACGATTCTGTGTGCAGATGGTTGTGTGTGGGTGTGTGTGGGTGTGTTTTAACGCGCGGAGCGGGAACAGGTGCGAATTTTGGTCGTTTTGAATTTGACAATGGAATAAGCTTTTGGCGTGGTTGGAGCTTGGATGGATTTTAGGAAGGATGGGCTGGGATTTAGAAGGTTGATTTAACGAAATTAATATTTGGTTGATTTTAAAATGCATCTTGTAAATATAAATAATGAAAATGTAATATTTTTATGAAATTTCTTACGTCTTTTAAATATATATTCGCTTTAATAATAGAGTAGAGTTTTCTGCTTTATTTAAGAAGACAAGCCCGCGTTAAAAGTGTAAAAAACTGTATAAAATATTCAAACTTAAAAAGCATATTTTTTTTAGTAATACAAAGCTTCTGCTCCCTATAAATCTTATAAGTTTGTTGATCCTTCGAAATCCAGTCTTCAGAATCACTTTAATTAAAAACCTCTTTGCCATAAAAATTGCTTTAATCAATAAATCACATACTTTTTTTAATTTGTTTAATATAGTTTCGTACATAGAATTGCTGAATGTAATATTTTTGAAAAAGGAAGTCTTAAATTTTCTTATATTGTGAATTTTATTTGTGATAAACATTGATTAATTTAAAAATGTCACTTTTTCATTATAATATAAGGTTAACTAAAATTAAATCGGAATCGATAATCCATTAGAGGGAAGGGTATGCATTATAACGAAGCGTAGCTGCAGTCAATTTTCTAGCAATTCTCCTCCTTTACTAATTTCCTATAGTTTCACCAACTACCAAACCACAACAAACGCAATTAAAACTAAATCCACAATCCAAAAAGTCCACCTCCTAATCCAATACCCCTCATCCATTACAACCCGCCACAATAAGGTCCTCGATAATTTTCGCATGAAAAGCATTACCCAGACGCATCCATCCAGCCAAATTAATAAAGAACAAACGAGCGCGCAATAAAAAGCCAGGCGACGAGAAGCTATTAATCCAGCCAAGCAGCGAAATGAAATCACGCGGCGTTTAACGTTTCTCGCTCGCTCGCGCGCCACCGTGACTAGCCAGCGGCGCGCGCGCGCGACGAAAAAAGGCGCGGAACGTATAACCAGAGAAAAATTAGAAAAACGCCGCTGTATACGTACGTATACGCAAGCGCCGGCGCGCTTTCGGACGCCCGATAAATCTCCGCGAAAGTCGCTCCTAGAAAAGAAAGAGAGAGGCGGGGCCCGAAAAAAAAATACAAGAAACCAAAGTCCAGAGCTCGCGCACGCATCTAGGATGATTTAGACTCGACGGCAAAGACGTAATTACTCGGAAAAAATTCCAGTCAGGCGGGAGAGAAAGAGAGGGAGGGCATTCCTTAGTCCCTTGTTGAGTTAGTGGGGAAGGGGGGGGGGGGGGCTGCGCATGCAGCCGATACGCCGTGCCGCGACTCGACAATCGCCCTCCTCTCGAGAACTGGAACTCTTTTTCTCCTCTCGGCGTTTCTTTCGGGACGTTATTTACTATAAATACCGGGGCTCTTGATTTTGACCGGTTGCCTTGATTATCGGATTAATGGAGCCGGTGTGGTGGTTCAAGAGCGAGTCCGGGATTGTTACGATGGGTTGGATTTTCGATATTGCTGTTTGTAAATCAAGAGTTTTAGGGAGTGAGCGGGTTGGGGTGTTTGTGTTTTTTGGGATTGAGTTTAGCGGATTGTTTATTGATGATTCTTGGTGGAAGAAAATTTTTTTTTATAGTGTACTGAGAAAAAAGTATAATTAAAACGACAATCTTGCACTATATACGCTGACAAGAACATTTTTTATTAATTTAATGAAATATTTTATTGATTTAACCAAAATATTTATGGATTTGTTTAAATCACCATTTTGTTAAAAATATGTTTGTATCTCTAAATATATTCAAGTTATTTTTTTGGTCTTGTAAAAAATCTTTTTATAACTTACACGTGAATAGTAAATGATTATTCTATTGTTCATTTTAAACTTTCAATTAAAATCCACTATTTTATGAATACAATTTGAACAAACTAATCGATTTTATTTATTTGATTTTTCACCTTAGAATTACCGTTCGGAAGTATGCATTTTTTAAACTGCTGTTTCGCTAAAAATATATATTTATGATCAAATTTGTTTGTCTCATTTTTCTGCTTTCATATGAATATTTTCTCTATCTCATGTATAGATTCAAAATAACTTATCTATCGCTTATTTTAAACTTTATAAAAACTACCCAGCTCACCTAATCAATCCTATTTACAACTTCCCAAAACTATTCCACCCTGCAACAAAAATAAACACCCCAGCCAGCAATTACCAAACCCAATTTCACAAAGCTCCAATAACCACTCTAAATTTATTTTCCCCGCCCATCAGTCTACCCCCTTCCCAGTATATTCAATTTACAACGAGAATCCAACATTTTCGTCGTCCCGTAGTCAGTGCAGCCGGCGATCGCTTGATTAAATTTCCTCCTACCTTTCCTCCAGCCTTACCTGCTTCCTCTTCCTCGCAGGCTCGACGTACAGTCCCTCGATGTTTACCGATCGCTGTTTTCCTTTCTTTATATTCCGCCAACTGGCCCCGGCTGCAGAGGCTGCGTTTAACGCTGCCAGCAGCGCCCAGCCGTATGTGCAGCTGCAGGCAGCCAGAGGAGGAATCGAGCAGAGCCGGATACAAACCGGATTCTTTGATTTACGAGCTGCGAGAGCATCCACTGTTTGCTCTTCGAGCAGGTTGTTAGCGATATTGTTGTGAGCGATAGCCGGAGAAAAATATTCCGCCGGAGATATTTCATTGGGGGGAAAACTGCTGGGATCGCGAGCGCACGTCTGATGTTGCTGGTGAAATGGGTATTTCTTTTTTTTTTTTAAATAAAGAAGGAAAAATTGAATCATTGTTGAAAGTTTGCTGTTTTATTGCGTTTTTTTTTTATCTAAAATCGTGAAAAATGTTATAACTGGTTTTCAGAATTTTGGTTTTGTTTTATCTTTTGTAAATTTTTGTGATTCAAATAGTTATTTTCAGAATACGAAGAACGAAGGGCAAACAAAATATAGTTTAAAATTATTTCAGTGTAAGTAGGTACTTTACAAAATTGTTGCGAAAGTGTAAGGTTACATTGTGCAGATAAAATGGATCATTTTATGAAGAAGAATAGGACAAAATTGAGGAAAACGCGGATAAAATCTGGATCAAGAACATGACAATGTTTCACATTGCAGTGATATACTGTATATTGCTCTAGGGCTTTTAGCACATTTTTCACAAAAAAATTTTATCTAAAAATTGTTAAATGTCAAAATTTTGAATTATACTTTTTTGAGTTAGCAATTCTTTCTAGGACAGCCAGAATAGAAAAAAAGCTTACCACAAAGAAACTCAAGTATTTTCAATACCTTATAATAAAGTAATATTAACCTAACGTCACCCTTTAATAAAATAATGTTAAACCAATATACGACCGTCCGTCTGAAAAATAGTTTAATTTGCGAATCGCCGAGGAAAGGCGCCGTAAAACAATACTTCAAAAACGAAAGCACACAGCCAGAGGCGTACAAAGTAGCCACATAAAAATAATTCTATTCTCCCCGTAGCCGATAAATCCCGATCGCGCTCAAGATTGTTTTCCCCGCGTCCCGGCCGGCAGCCAGCGGCGCACTGAAATTTTTCTCCTCGATTTTCGAAAGAGAAAAAGAGACCTTTTCTCGCGGGAACAATGAGCGCGGGCTATTGTTATTGCAGCCCGGCCGAACGAGGAGATATGCAAGATTTTTATATGCCCAGGGCGTACTGCGCGTCGCGAATAAGATTTTGATTTTACGGCCAAGCGCAAGCGAGCTAAAGTGGAAACGCGCCGAGTAGCGCGGGTCAATCTGAGATCAGACGGGGGCAGGGCCCCCTCTCGATTTTCTTTTTCGCGCGCTGCCTGGCGTTTGTTTGCGAGGAAATACGTATTACCTGGCGCCTTCGATTTTTTGGGAGGGGTAATAAAATTTCGTTCGTTTACCTGTACCGAGATACGGGGAAAGTCGCTTTTGTCGCGAGTTGGGAGTGTGTGGGTTTATTTAGTCCGCGACTGGCGGAGGTTATGCACTTGGAAAAAATTTTAAAATAGAATTATGCTTTCTGACTTGTCGTTACTGATATATTCTTTTTAATTTATTTCTATGCTTGTAAATCTTTTTTTTTTTGTTTGAAAAATAAACTGAGAAACTTTTGTGTAATTTCAGAATTGTTTATTTTCCTTCCTCATTCAAAAAAGACTGACTTAATTGAGATATTCACTCAATTGAGCAACAGAGAAATATAAATGCACAGAATTCATGAGGCAAAGTGTACATCAGCTGCAAACAGCGGCACTCGTCAATCCTTTCAAAGAATTTTTCGCCAACACAAGCGGCTCGGAGAGAGAAAAAAAAATAAAACAGCAGCACAGAACCTCCGTTTTCGCATTCGTCCTTCGTCTCAAACGGCCTCGCACAATGCAGCGAGAAAAGCGAAAGAAATCCCATCGCGAATTGCCTCGATTCTCGGCGTTATCTCGCTCGCTCGCTCGCTTGTGCTTTAAATGCGCGAGAGCTGCATTCATTGCGAACCAACTCCCTCTCTCTCTCTGACTCAAAGCGACGAAAAAAGTCTCGAGAAAAGGAACTCGCCCTCTCTGTCGTTGGAGGAGAGGGCCACTAGAGCCCTACCTCTCTCTCTCTCCCACATTTTTTCAGCATAATTCCAGGTACAAGATCCTCGAGTGCGGAGTTGGTCGCTCGATGTTTGCTCGCGGAGCTCTCTCGCTGAATTGTAGGGTAAACTTTGCCCCCGGGTCCGCAAACTCGCTGCCGCCGCCGCCGCCGCGGCGCTTTTTCTCTTTTACCCAGCGTTTTTAACCTATGGTTGCGCGCGCGGAGGCTTACACGAATTTTAGAAGCGCGTGCGTGTGTGGATCTACATTTTTTTCTTCTTTTTTTGGGGGTGGAAAGGTAGGCGGTCGCATTCTAGCGGAGCTTAAGCGGCAAGCCGTTTCTCTGCCGGCGGGAAATTATGCTAAATTTGCGAGGTTTTTAATTCAACGACGTTATTTAATTTTTTAGGAAAGCTCCAATTTCCGGGGAAAAAGGATCACGGAATCCGAGTGAAATAATTTAGTATAGCCTATTTCATTATTCCTGACTGTTTTATAAAGGCGCGCTCGCCTTTTTAGGGTTGCTGAATAAATAGCGTTGAAAATAGCGCGGACAAATTATTTCACCAAGAGAAGTTTTTAAATATAATAACTTTTTGGACAGAATGAAAAGTATAATTACAATTGTAATAATGTTAAAAAAAAAAATAAACTCTTTCAAAGTATATCATAATTTTCCAATGCTTAAATGAAAACCAAATAAATTGATTTTTTTTAAACTCCCAAGCTTTCATTTTATTGTTATTTAATAAATTTTAAAGCTTTCCCGCTTGCGCTTTCATGTTTTCTTTCGACATTTACTTTCCGATTTCGCTGACCGTCGTCTGCTTCCTTTTCTTCGGTTCCTTGAATTTTCTTCGCTCTCTTTTTCATTCTTTTTCCTTCTCCCTCCTTTTTTACCCTCCAGCTCAAAGGTTCTATTTGATGAAGTGGCACAGCGGCTGAAGTGCGTTTTTTCGGCTCGAATTATCCGACGACTAATTATCAAAAAAGCTCACGCAAGCATATAGCCTATGCGGAAGCTTTTCTGGGAAGCTAGAGCCTAGTGCAGCCAGAAAAGAGGAAGAGAGAATAATTTTATGCACGTTCCGTTTATTTTAGTCGGACGTGTACCTAATATATTAAGCTTTTGAGTAGCGCGCACATTTGTACGGGCTCACAATTCTTGCGCGAATTGAATGTTTTTTTTTCAGCTGACTTTTAAACTGCAAATTATGAGTTTGGAGCATAGGGTTTGCAGTTTTGACTAGCGTATAATTTTATCAAATAATCTAATGAAATTTAATAATTTTTCTAGTTTTGTCTATATAACAAGAATACATATTTTTTCGAAATTATACATCAGCAAATGTTTCTTCAATTTATACAGCTTCATTTAAAATCCGCGCGCCTTTGAAAATAAAAAAGTATCGTCATTAAAGGCAGCATGCACGGCAAATGTATACCCATAAAACAGCGCGCATTACGCAATGACAAAAGCCCGAAATGCACTTCATTTTTTTTATTTCCCTGCAGAAAAAGAGCACTTTAGCAATGGCAAACGGTAAAAAGCTCACAATCGTAGTCTAAAATTAACGATCGACACTGTTCGCACACGTACACACGGGCGCACGCGCATGCGCACCGGAAAGCTCGATCGCTTGGATAATATCCATTCCGCGCGAGTCGCCCGAGCGACGTTTTATCGAGGGACAACGCGAGCACACGAGAGTAAGCGGATGAATAATTCACTCGTCATCGCGCGTATGCGCTTACGCCGCGCGCGCGTGAGATATCTTCCGAGCAAAGTGGAAAATAATGCGATGATCGCTCAAGCGGCCGGTGCGCTTTCATAGAGCGCGAAATTCCCGGCGCAAGCTGCTTTCCTTAGCAATTAAAAGGCACTCGAAAGTAAAATATGAGCTAGCGAGGGGAACGAACTCGATGGCAGATCGCTTTGTGGATGGTGTTCTGAGGTAGAAAGTAGGAGAGGCTTTGAGTTATGAATTTTGCTGAGATTTTCGGGGTTGTTTTTAAGGGGCAAAATATAGAGAAATCGGTATTTTAGATGCTTGTAGTTTTATTTTGAGGAAATATTGAAGTAAACGATAATTTTCAAACCTTTAGTATCTGTCGTAGAAATAATTTATATGCAACTGAAAATATATGAAATTAAACTGGAAGAAAAAAGCTTTCATTTGCTTTTTGCAAAAACAAAATTTTCTTTCTCCTTTAAAAGTTATAACAGTTAAGGATTAAAAAATGCATAAAGGACAGAATTAAAACTACAGTGTCAGTACAGTTTCAACTTTAAATGTTATAACTATTAAAGAAAATATAATATTTTAATTCTACAAAAAGTGAGTAAAAGCTTGTTTCCTCTAATTTACTTTTATATATTTATAGATGAATATAAGATTTGTCTAGACTAAAAGAGGAAGGTTTGAAAAATGGCGTTTGTTTCAATATTTCCTTAAAATAATCCTCAAAATATTAATATAACTTGAGTTCATTACGTTAACATCTACAATTACGATATTCTTATTTTGTGAAATTAAATCCCAAAGTTTCACCAAAATCCACGACCCAAAAACTCCTACCTCTCTTAATAAACAACAAAAAGCCAAACAAATAATAACCCCCAACCAAAATTCCATTTTCAAAAAAACCACACAATTCCCAGCTCGCATCCCAAAAACATCCTTCCACGCTCAGCTCCGCATACCCGAATCGCGCGTTATTCCCGCGTCTTCCTTCGCCCGGTTTTCGTTCCACTTTCACACACGCCTCGACTACTCGTTCCGCGCGATTTCGCGCATTATAACGCGCGCGTCGCGGAGCCCGGCGTGATGCAATTATATTTTCAGCCCAGAGCTGGTTTTGCAGGTGCGAGCGCTGGCTCTCTCTCTCGGCTTGTAACGCGCTTAGCTCGCCAGGATTGCACTGTGGGTTTGGATGGATTTATGCGTTGCGCCTGGGAGGTTGTAAAGAATGTTCATGAGGAACGGCAGCTCCGGGCGGAAAGGGAAAGAGAAAAAAGGGTAATGCTGCTGCTTCGAGTGTAGATTCGAGGTGTTTAGGAAATGGTAATTTATACAGGGGAAGAGGGAGAATTGTTGGTGAGGGATGGCTGTAAGGATGGAATTGATTTATCAGTTGTTTGGTGGATTGAAAGAGATTGCCTTGATTTGGTTGCAGTTCTAATGAGATGTTTAAGAGAGAAATGGTAGCTGGTACTAATGTAATGGTTATATATAGTGTAAGAGCTTTTTTATACATAATGTCTTTTATTTTTGAATAAGTAAGTAGTTATAATAAGTAAAGCCTCAAAACTCATTAGTTATAATAAATATTTAACAGTTACTACATTAGCTGTCACTTTTATTTAAAAAAGTAATGGACTGAGTATTACACCTAAGAGCTATATATAAAAGTATAAAATATTAATGCAGTATAAAAATTTAAAAATTTTAAAAAAGCTTATTTGAATTTGTGTAACAATTTTAATATAAAGATATTAGAAACACTGTACATTATTATAATAAATTTTAAAATATCATGTCTAACGTTTTGTATTAAAAATTGTAATCTGCAGTACAAAAGTTGTGCCGAGTACTTGAAAATCAGGAACCTCAATATCAATCATTTTCCGATCGCTATTAACGACCACCGCATTAAAACTTGAAAAAAAAAGTTGACAAAAATGCGTTGATCGGAAACAACAGAAATTGTCGAAAAGAATCGTTGCGAGCCAAAGAGATAAATGGATCGGCGGCCCAAGTCCGGAAACGATTTCAATTTCCAAAAAATCGCGCTGGGCGCTGGTCGATTTCCAGCCTCGGGGAAGCGATCCGATAAAAAGCTGCCAGTCGCAGGAAATGAAACGCGCGCGCGCGCGAGCTGGACGCCCGGGAGAAAGAAAAGCAGCCGAGGAGTGGGGGAGAAACGAGTTTCTCGATCCCTGGGACTTTTGTGTGTCGCGGCTTTTCCGGCCCGATGGATCGACTCAAACGGAGGGGGAGGAAAAGAGCTCGGCTGCAAATAAAATTAGACTCGCAGTTCTCACGGGGGAGGAGAGCTGTAAACTCGGCCCCGACTTTTTACCTAAGCTGCTCCGCTGCTGTGTCGGCGGCTAATTTATTTGTTAAATTTCCTGCTTTTTTACAATTTAAGCTTGTGACAAATGAGATCGTACTTTGAATAAAAAGCCGGCTTCTTGCTCTTGGTATTGTTATAGACTTAAGCGTAACAAACGATTTATTTAACAGGTAGCTGTTTTTTTAAATGAAATTGTTTAATTTAATGCTTTACTACTGATCTACACTTTCTATGTAACCTACAGTACTTTTAATTAAGGAATAAGTTAATTGGTTTAACTAGAGTTTAATTAGGAGCTAACTAACAAACACTATATCAATAATTTTGTAACCTAGTTAGAGCTTGATTAGGATGAATTTAATTTTCTACTCTATTTGTTTTCTAAGCGCTCAATTAATAACTCTTCTAGCTCTTTTGCAGATCCATTTACAAAAACACTAACATAAAAATAGTTCAACATGCACAATAATATCAATTTGATATCAACTATTCTAATAAATATACATTCCCTCTGAAATCGTCGTATTCGCAATAAAATCACCGTATATAAACCTGACCTAATAAAA
>JAPYZB010002859.1:0-11226 GCA_030522745.1 Eupelmus kiefferi
ATTTTTCGAACTTTTACCCGATATCGGATAAAACGACATTCGAAAAGTTCTGGATCTGGATCACATTACAGACTTCCGTTATTAATTTTATTGAATTAATAAAAAAAAATGTCTTAAAAGGCAACTTTATCCAGACACATTAGTGATATGAAAGCATACTTTATTCCAATCATTTCATAAATTCTGTAAGAATAATTTGAAACTCCCATTTTTTCCGCGGAAACGTAAATAGGAGCAATTCATCTCATTTTTCAATTCACAATGATGAGATGGCAAGTAAATCTCACATCATCTCAAACACGACGCGTTAAAAAATCAATGTGGCGGCAAACAAAGGTAATGTTTGTATACCTGTATACATTACGTATATAGATATATAAAGCATATCATTCCCAGATATTCTGCCATGTTGGATACTTCACATGGGCTACATGCATGTGTCCCATCTGTACGGTGCAGAAACCTGTCTCTGTCTACATATATATATGATCGGATGTAATCTTTGTATATATACTATATGTATATATAGGTATATGTAGCTGAAGTTCGTGGCACCATTGCCCAAGATACAAACACCTCTTCATCCCCCTTGCATAACCTCTCCTCTGGGAATTACATTTATATTTTTCTTATCGTTTCAAAACATTACATTACATTTTTTTACTCCTCTTAATTTTTTTTTTATCATTCACCTGTATTTTACTCGGCTGGTAGAAGCGAATTGGTGATGTGTTAATCTGTAATATCAATTATTTTTTAACAACAATTACTATTGGTGAGTGTTCAATAACCTTAGGTAATTTAAAAAAAATTAATCATACCATTTGTTGAAACTATCCTTGTTTTTTTGTAATATTTTGTTCTATTTTTGCATTGTTTTGCAATTGTAAATTTTTAGAGGTTATATTTTCTTTGCAATATGTACTTTTAAATTTCTACTTGAAACAAGAAAAATTTTTTCTTTTCTTTTTGATTGTATTTATGCTACATTTAAAACTTTTTGATAAATATAATTAATCCTGCGCTTGAGTTAAATTAACAAACTTGTTACTAGTAATATGGCATCAGGCACTGAAAATGGAAGGATGGAGGAACAGCAATTTGCAAGTAATAAACAAGACACCAAAATCAGTGATAAAAATGCAACAGTGGATTTTTTAATTAGTGAGACTGGTAGACATAACGGTAATATAACTACACCTAAACAAGAGTCAGTTACAGTAGACTTGCCTATTAATACTACTAAAGAAACATTAGAAGCTGGTGAAAATGGATACAATAACTCACAACCGACAGATACACCAAACAGTGATCCGTTCATTACCGACAATCTTGCCAATGATCGTAAGTTTAAGTTGTTATACTTTACTGAGCATTCATAATACTTTCTGTTAAATGAAGCACTAAGCAAGCACTGATGTAAGGCTTCTTAGAGTGGGTAGAGCTTTTGTTTAATTTAATAAAAAGAACAGAAATGTCTTTCGGTGATAGAGTCAGTTCTTAAAAATGCCTGCTTACAGTAGAAAAAAGAAAAAATTTAAAAAATTTCATGGTAGGTAAATGAATGAAAACATTAACGGAGTAAATAATTTTATTTTGAATATAAGTGTATAAAATTAATTTTTTAGAATAGTTTTATTTTGTTTATTTTCATAAAATATTTCTATAATTTTTAAAACTAATTGTGTTTACATGATAGAAAGTATTGGTTCAGGATTGGAATCTGATATTGAAGATAATGACCATGATATTAATTCTGAACGAGTTGTGGTAAAAGAACCTGATTTCAGTATAGATGACAATTTACCAGAAACAGTCACATTACTGAAGACACCTAATGGAAGTAAATGTTATCTTATTGGAACTGCACATTTTAGTATTGAAAGTCAAAATGATGTTTCTAAGGTATATTTCTTAGTACTATTTTTGTTTTTTTACTATCTATAATTTACAAATATAATATTTCAAACAGATAATACAAGCTGTTCAACCACATGTAGTTATGGTTGAGCTTTGTAAAGATAGAATAAATGTTTTGCAAATGGATGAAGAAACTATTCTTAAACAAGCTAAAAGTCTCTCTCTGGGTAAGTAAATTAACTTCGATTGACATAAAATTGTTTTAATAAATTTTTTATATCAATAGCCAAGATTATGGATATTGTCAAACGACATGGTACATACAAAGGACTACTTTATGTTGTTCTTTTAAATGTGTCGGCTCATCTTACTAAAACACTTGGTTTAGCACCAGGAGGAGAATTCAGAAGAGCTTTAGCAGAGGTAGATAAGTTTTAACAAATAGAATTTATTATTATTCTTGAATTAAAATGTATGAAATATTATAGGCTAAAAAAATTCCAAATTGCCTTGTTCATTTGGGTGATAGGCCCATTAAAATAACCATTGCTCGGGCAACAAGTGCTTTGTCTTGGTGGCAAACGGTAAAACTTGCAACGTATCTTTTATTTGCAAAAAATGCATTCAGTCAAATAGACATAGAAAAATACAAATCTCGAGATGCAATTGAAGAAATGATGACTGAATTGGCAGTACGATATCCTGCAATTAAAGAAGTTTTCGTGAAAGAACGCGATATATATTTGACGCACTCATTACAATTAGCATGTAAATCTTTGATGGATAGGAATGGCGTACAAGTTCCAGCAAGAGTTGTTGGTATTGTAGGAATTGGACACTCACTTGGAATTGCCGAAAACTGGGGAAAAGTCAAGCACACTGACATACCACCAATTATGAAGTAATTAAAAAAAATTTTTTATCTAAACAGTAACAATATTCATTTCTGAAAAAAATATACTCTAAAGGAGAATGGTCCTATACTGACATCCAAAAGCTTAAAAAAATGAAGGTCTCAACAATAAGTATTTAATTCTTTACTGAGTTTATGTAAAATGGTACATCTAGTCAGTTTGGGACCACTCTTCTCTATAATAATAGAAATTAAAAATATAATGTTATAAGTTAAAAATAAAGTAAATTACAATTCTTTCAGAGTGCCACCTCCTACATTGACTAGTAAAATCTTAAAGTTCACATTTAAAGTTTCTGCTGTTGGGACTATTATTTATGTAGGATATAAATTTATACCATTGCCAATAAGTTTAATTCAATCTGCTAAGTCATCGGTGGAAGGACTTATTAAGGTCAGTGTCAAATAGAAAGAGTGGTAGTTAAAAACCTTAAAGTCAGGACTAACAGAATTTTATTGAAAAAAATACATTTCTTCTGTTTTTGTGCTGCTTTTTTTACAAAAGTCCTTATTATCATAATTCGATCTTCACACTGATGCACGTGTGTGGTAAGCATGAATATTACAAATTGCTCTGATGACTATGAGCATCCATTATCAGATCTTATGTATGTAGTTAGTAACATACCTGGTCCAGGCAGTCAACTTGATGATTTTGAATCAGAATTCTCAGTTGGCTGTTCTTGTAACCAAGGATGTGATGATAATTGCTCATGTACTCGCGGTATTCCAAATTACACCAATGAACGATTGTTATTAGAAAATAAGAATTCTGTTGTTGAGTGCAATTTTCATTGTACTTGTATTGAAAAATGCGGTAATCGATTAGTTCAGCGAGGTCCTGTAGATTGTTTAATTGTAAAAAAAGCCAACAATAGTAATATGGGTTTTGGCCTTTTTACAACAAAACGTATTGAAAAAGGACAATTTATTTGTGAGTATGCAGGTGAAGTTATTGGGATTGAAGAAGCTGAAAGAAGATTTGAAGAAAATAAAGTTAAGGGATGTATGAATTATGTACTTGTTGTTTCAGAGTACATCGGAAATAAAAAAATACTAACGTGTATAGATCCTTCAAAGTTCGGAAATATCGGAAGATATGCAAACCACAGCTGTCAACCGAATGCAATGCTTGTACCAGTTCGAGTTAATATTACGGTACCGAGGCTGTGTTTATTTGCCACTACAGACATCGAACCTATGGAAGAAATAACATTTAACTATGCAGGAGATGTGGTTGATTCCGTCCAAAATCTGAGTGAAACACCATGTCTATGCGGTTCTGCCACTTGTCTTGGATATTTGCCACATTGTCCTTTATAAAGATAAAACAAAATATTTCGCTTTTTGAAGACATTTAATTTCATTTATTGAAATAACTACATTTAGTTTTACAAAAAGTAATTTGTTTATTGTATTTTTAGAAATAGTCATATTTTTTAAACTTTCATTCCACATTTCTGAGGTTTTTAATTAATTTATAAAAATGATTAATTAAATGATTTAATTGTAAATTAAAAATTGAAAATCATATTTCACTTTATTACTGTTATATTTATAATTTTCAAAAAATTTTATCTGATAAAGGCTCTGAGTTAAGCTAATTTGGTTGCTGTAAGCTAAAAGCAAACCAAAATAAAATAATCTATCATTGTATCAAGGATGAAATGACGTTATTATAATGTTGTTCATCAAAATTGATACTTGCAAAACGAAGATTCTTAGAATGTAAAAATAATTTGTAATCCAGTGCCGACAACATTATTTCAAAGTTGTAGTTTATAAAAACTGATTAAAGTTTCATTTCAGAGCCTGTAAATATATATAAATAAATATACATATATATACATATATATATATATTAAAAAAATAAATTCTTTAAAAAAACTATAACAGATCTAAGTCATTTATATCATAAATTATCGTTTACACTTTCAAATTTATATTTTTAAGTGATTTTTTTTAATAGTAAGGAATTAAATATTTACGTAGAAAATCATGTGTACTTAAAATTAAAACAATTTTATTTCTGTTTATAATACATTTTTACAGTACATTTTTTTAATAAATAATCGGAATCAGAAAAATCATAAATATTAAAAAAGCTATAAACACAACAATTGTTATTGCTAAATAGTGAAATTCTTTAAAAAAGGAAGGAACCCTTCTATAAAATGGCAAAATTTGAGTATTAAGCAATTGATGAAAGTTTGAAATTGAAAAAAATTTACAAATGCTTATTGATTTATGGGAAACTTTTTAAGTGAAGTAAATTTTTTTTTGCGGGCTGTAGTTTTTTATTTTATTACGAAACGTAATGAACTATATGTTTGTACTTGAGATTATGATACAGTATTGTATATAAATAAAGTCGATATCTTACAAAGACCGCTTAAATTTTATGCATACAGTCTTTCGTAACTTTGTACACGTTATATCAAGTTACATATAGCAGAGTTGACGTGTAGTTTTAGGCTCGTACATGCAAGTACAGTCTCTTAAAACTGGCATTCACATATACAAGATTCAGTAATAACGCTCTAGAAAATCAACGACAATATCTGTACAAAGTGCTCTGTACATCTAGGAGGAAAGCAATATTATACAAAAGGAAAATCAATTCATAGTCAACCATATTTCGCGAATAATAAATCTATGGATTCGTTATCCATATTGAAACTTACGTTTCAAGAGGTACTTAAGACTTTTTTTCTTCCTCCTTTTCTTAATTTAATTACACACTCAAAATAAAAACTTTTTCTAGGGTAACTGCATAAGACTCGTAATGCTTGGTATCTCGTGTGTTTATATTACATTATATACATTAGGCAAGTCCTGCGTTATCACCATTCTTTTTAATAATTTTTTTTTTTTACTTTTTCATGCTTTCTGATATTTTATAAGAATATAGTTTCATATAGAAAACTAAGTCTTTATAATAACTATCAATATCTCTTTATCTTCTGGCATATATCGTAAAGTCTTACGAAGAGAGACGTGACATTCTAATTAAAAGATTTTTCTAGTTTGCCAGTGCCAGGCAGAACATTTATGAAAATTGTCACGCAAGACGGTTGAACACAGTTTTTTAAATTTCTTTTAAAATGTGTGCACAATACCGTAAGAATGTTCTTTTCCTACTTTCTTTTGTTTTCTAGAATACTAGAATATAATCCCAGATAGCCTAATTCCGGCAGTTTTTCACGATTCGTCCACGAAAAACAATTTCTAGCATAATCGTAGCAATATGAGAGCAAATCAAGTGCAGCACATGTACGATTCATCAGTAAAATGTCTCGAGAACGTTTAATTATCTGAGTGTGTAGTAAAAGTAAATCATTCTAACAATGGAAAATCACAAACGGCGCGCGTTCGTAAAGGATAAAAGAGAGGAAATCGGGGAAATCTATTTGAACGATACTTTCCGTGTGCTAAGAAACTAAAAATGACGCTGGTAACAATTCAAATGCTTCGTACAAAAATCTTACGCCGATCGAGAAGTGTATGTAAAACGCTTATCGACTTAGTATGATATCGGACTGTACCAGTATTGCTATAGATATTTGCCCTCGGATGTTCTATCCAAGCAAGTTGATCCTTGAGAGAATAAGATTACACAGGAACACGCAGTACACTTCATCACCGCACACAATCGCCTGGGCCACGGGATGTGATGCATTGCTTTTTACGTTTAATTGAATGCAGTCTCGAACCTGGACTCTGATTACCACCATTGTTATTATTATTACTATTGTGCTGATTGTTTTTCGTTTTACCATGTCCACCTGTGTGATTGCTTATGCCACGCGTGTAATCACCCCGTGCATTTTGATGGTTTACTGGAATTATAAAAATTATTGTGTAATTTTTTGAATTTCTAATAACTGAGGTAATCTCGACTATGATATATACCATGTGTGGTTGGTTTATATGTTTTTTTGTATGTAAGATGACCATGAGATTGCTGATTGTTATATAAATGCCTGTCTTTGTTTCTATCCTCACCCTTTTCTCCAGTATTAGGCGAGTTTTCTCTACTGCATTCTGATTCCTATAAGCAAAGTCCAAATATAAGTCAATCATATTTACAAAAAAGCTAGAGGTTGTTAATAAAAAGTAATTACAGATTCGCTTGCAGGAGCAGAAAGTGTAGATGTTTCAGAACCAGTAGAGCTGGAAAGTGAATCTTCTGGAGGAGAAGGGAATGTCTCTTTTATCCATTTTCGATAATCTATTACTTCATCTGTTACCCTAATAATTCTTCCCAATATACTGAAAATGCATATTTTATATTATAAATAAAGTAGACTTGAAGAAAAGTAATTTTTTGTTTTTAATTATTATCATTCTGTTTACCTGACTTTGTTTGCATCGTTGACTAGAATATTGAGAGGATTGACTGCTTGTGAAAGTACATAGTAAGCCCAGTCGAAGGCATCTTTTACATACAGAGCGCCATAACTACTACGACCAATGTCATTACCTGGCGTTAATGGATCTTCTATACAAAGTAAAGATGGTCTATGTCCATCAATCATATCTCTTTGAACCTAAAAATTTTTAAAAATATAAATTATTATCAATCACTTAAAAATTAGTAGATTCTGTAATACTAAATTTTATAAAAATACCTCTTCTTTTGATATGTAAGTACCACCACCTTTCACACGAATGCCAGTCTTGACATAATTAAATTTTCTACCATACAATTCCAAAAATTCTATCAATAATACCCCCAGATTTACATCTGGACTGTTAATATTTGTCCGAGGATGCAACTAAACAAATAAAAATACAATTGTTAAAAATTGCCTATCATTTTGAAAATAAGTCCAATACAATTTTTTAGTACAACCTACCTGTAAAAAGCTAATAGTCATGAGAATTAAACTATACGAAGAGATGCCACCAGTAAACACTTCATTGAGATCTCTTTGCAATAAAAACTGTTTGAGAACCATCACCAATTTTTCAAGAGCTGGATACTGTCTTTTAAAAGTCTTAATCAATTCCGCAGATTTAACACCATTGTTCATATTGAAACTAATGTCCACCTTAATTTCAGTCTCTTTATCTGTAAGCTTGACAATTGGAACTGATGCTCTATCTAATACTTTGACGGAAGATGGCTCAACGATATTTTGATCTATTAATGCTCGTTCAAGTGTATGTAGTGGAAGATTTGTCCACATTCCTATCACAACTAGATCAATATCACTGAAAAATAAATTTTTTTTAAATATTTCTTTGTTTGCACAGTCAAGAAAGATCTAGATGAGCTGTAAAAATTACCTTGTTGGTAAATATAGACCAGTTCGAAAACTCCCAAATATCTCTACTTTTGAATCTGGCCAAAGATCATATATTACTTGCTCTATTCTTTTTATAACTCTAACTCGAAGGTTGTGTTCTTCATTTGAAGGGCACATATAAGTATAGAAGTCTTCAATCTCCTCGTGCAATCTACGAATAAATAGTACAGATTGCAAAAAGTCAAATTTCTCTTAATTTTCCTATGAAACATATTTAACTTAATACAAATTCTTTGAAAATGTACTCAATGCTACGCTCTTTAGTATGTGCAATATACGATACACAATTTAAAATGACATAATTTGACAAGTTGCTGGTCACCGCAAAAGGGTAAAAAGTACATTTTCAAAGGTGAATGAGCACAACAAGTTGTGAGGCACTGTCTGTAATATAAGCCATGTGACATCCCTAACCTCACATTTTGCTTAGAGAAGGAAAAAGGAAAGTCCGCGCTAAGGAGGACGAGGGGAGAAAGGCGAGGGGTCGGATAAATCGAAAGAAAGTGGCTCTGTTACTGATAATAATAGCTCACCCAAGGACACCCTTGGAGTAATGCTTGTTGGGATTTCGCCAGGGACAGCCGCCGAATACCCCAACGAGGGCCTCGTAGTTGTAATTCATGCCATAAGTACTTGCACGGTTGTCGTTTTTCCTCCTGGACGGGTTGTAGTAACTGTTGTTGGTGTTGTGCTGCATGACACGTGTGTCGCTGCTGGGCCTCTGATTGTTGAGCGTCGTCGTCGTCGTCGTCGTGACTGGGCCAGTCGACGTCGTCGTCGTCGCCGAGTCCAGCGGCACGAAGTCCTGAGAGTTCTTCGAGTTCATTGTGCTGCTGGCGCCCTGCTGAACGAAACGAGCACTTAGCATTTTTGCTTATGTTTAGATATATAAAGGAAAATCAGCAAGTGTATCTCTCTCCCTAAAAACGCGAGGGAAGAAACAATGCGATTAAGGTTCTGAAAAGTGTCTCTCTCTCTCTCCCTCCCCCCGTGCGTGCCTCTGTAGACTAAAACGCTAATTCTTACGCGACTATGCGAGTACCTAATAGAGATTGGCTTTCGAGAGCGCGCGTGCGGCGGGCCTACAAGGAGCAGAAGCAGCAGCAGCGCGCGCGGGGAGGGTAATGCCTCAGAGAGATGCCGCGTGCGTATCTATATAAGCGCGAATTGATAAGAAGACACTTGGTTAGCCGCAGCGGAGAAGGAGAATGAAAAAAATGTATAGCAACGTGCTCGTCGAGGTATGGTGGCGCGGAAAAGCAGCAGCGGCCCTAATCTACAGAAGGAGAGCGAATGAGGCGAGAGAGAGAGAAAGAGAGAGAGAGAGCTAGTGAGAAAGAGATAGAGCTATAAGAGAGATAGAGATATATAAGAGTTAGATTACCAGAGCCGAGCTGGGGCTATTGTCGTGCTTGAGGCTGAGATTGTCGAGGTCCTTGCCGGTCTCCCAGATGTGCAACCAGAGATCCTTGGCGGGACCGAACTGCTCCGGCTGATACCAACCGATCTTCGGATCCATTAAAGCCTCAGGCCGCTCGGGTGGGAGCCCTCAGTTTGGGAAGCTGACGCCGTGCTCGTCGCCGTCGTCGCCGTCGCCGTCTTCGCGCCGTTGTTGACGACGAGAGCTCGGGGGGCGCCTGCAGCTCTGTCTCTCTCCTCGGCCACCACCTCTCTCCCTGCCCCACAAACAGACTATATCGCTGCGCTGCTGCTGCTGCTGCTGCTGCTGCTGCTGGTGATGATCACGAGGACGAGATGCTGCGCCGTGCAAGCACTGCTCTCCTCTCCTCTTCTCTCTCTCGCTCTCGCTCTGCCTTTTATTATACGCTAGGCTCTATCGGCGCACACACACGCACACAGCGTATATATACTAGCAGCAGCTTTTTTCCGTCCGCTGCGCGGGCGGGCGGGTGCGAGAAAAAAGGGCCTGCCCCCCTCCTCGCCCCGGATATGACTGCAGCACGCGCGCAGAACCCGAGGATATCGCGTTCTTTCGCACACTATGCTCTCACTCTCTCGTAGATGGCTAGCTAGGCAGCTAGAGGCCAGGAGTGCGGCTCTCTTCTCCCAGCGATGTACGATCAGGCGGCCGCGCGTGCTCTCTCTGTCGTCTGTCTCTCTAGCTCTCACACGCACGCTCGCCTCTTCTTCCTCTGTGTATCCTCGTTCGTGTATGTATATATACACACGCAGCAGGCACGCGCACAGACGTGCGTAGGTACACGCAAGCCAAGGTGCTGCTCTGCACGTATATCACAGGAGAGTCACACACACACAAACCACGCGCGCACACACCGTCTCTTTGCCGCGCGGAGAGTAGTCGAACGCGCACACGGAGACGCACACAGTCGCGCGCGCGCACTGGCCACACGCGCGCAAGGAGTTAGCCTCCCTGCGGTAGAGCTCGCCCTGGGAGCTCTCTGTGCTATTGTATATCGCGAAAAAGTGTCTTCGCGATGTGGATGCGCGCGTGCCCCCCCACTGACACACTCGGGAGGGAGAGACAGAGAGGAGACACTGTCCTAGGCCTGCCTGAGAGAGACTGCTGTCTCGCTGCGCCTCCTGCCAGCCAGGCTGCCTCTGCTGCGCGCTCTGCCTTCTCCTCGCCCTGCGCCGCGCGCTGTCTATATATCAGCTGTCTCGCTCGCACTCGCGCAGCTTCATCTCGGCCCGTTGATGTGTAGCGAGTGTAGAAAGGTGCAGGCTGCACTGCCGGTATGTAGGTGTAGGTTGTGTACACTCCGCACGAGAGATGCCTTTTCGCTGAATAGTTTTGGGTTTCTGGCTTTTTCGCGCACGCTGCGCGCCCTATGCGCTGGGGGAATAGCCATGGAGGTTGGGTGTGGAGATGGGGAAGTTGGTGTAGGTTGCGGTGTCGGCGAGGTTTGGAGGGAGGTTAGTTTGTTGGTTGGTCGTGAAGGGCGCGCGGATCGCTTAGTTTTGGTGTTTGACTTGATTCGAACTCCCGAACGGATTTTTAAATAATGAGACTACTTGAGCAACGAGTGTTTGCGCCTTTTAATATTATAAAAATATTGTAGCCACAATGTATTAAAGTTTCTGTGATTTTATTTATAAAATTACAATATAAGTAGTGTTTATTGAATATAGAAAATAGTATAACATTCTTAAAGTATAATT
>JAPYZB010002861.1:0-11146 GCA_030522745.1 Eupelmus kiefferi
GTTTTTTGATAAAGTTCTTCTAACTGTTCATCACTTTCATAATGTAACAATTCTGCAACGTGTCTCAAAATAGAGTTTACAGCTTTCGCTTTTGCATATCGTTCTGTACATTTTTCTACATCTTCAGCTGAAACTCTTCGTTTACTTAAATCGATGTAACCTGAAAAAAATTGCAAATTATATAGAAAAATGATAAATATTTGATAGTTCATTTAAAAATTAAATAGCATTAGAAATCTAAATTACACAGTGATATAAAAAAAGTTTGATAAATAAAATAATATAAGATAGTTGCATACCTTTTTCTTTGTCGACACGAATGACAACAACTGGTTCTGTTTTGCCTACCCTAATTAACTTATTAATAGAACGAATACGCCTCCTGGACAACTCTGAGAGTAAAATCATACCCTCTATGTTATTGTACTCCAATAGATGCACATAGGCACCCATTTCCGCTATACTACGGACATTGACCATAACAACATCCTCCACCTCCGGATACTTCTCTTTATAAAATCTACACGATAACACCATTTTTGCCTGAAAATAAAATCAAACAATATTACTAATTATCTATAATAAAATATGAGTTGAAATATTTTAAATCTAAAAGGTATGACTAAAACTCATAGCACATTTGTGCATCAAATAACACGATATTTCAAATTCAAAATCTCCGCAAAAAACGAAATATCCAGCATAAAAAAATGAAACCTAATTTAAAAATATCCCACTCAAATTTAAAATAGCGAGTAAAACCAAACAAATCGATCGCAAATATAGCGAGCATATGCACGTACGTTTAGTAAATTGGTTAAGTTTTGAGGTTAGGTCTAGGAAATCGGCGTAAACAGTGACAATACGGAAGCCGTGTCGGCGATAATTATTGAAAACTTACGGCGGTGAATCCGGTGCTCGGTCGGACTTATCAAAAACTAATTGGATAGGCGCGAACTTGGAGAAAATTCGTCAATAATCCATGTGCAATCTTGACTGATTCCGCACAGCTGACGCAAGAGAGCACGGCAGGTTTTCGACTCTATAGCGCACGTTTCGGAGGCTAACGACGCCGCCGCGCCTCCAAAAGTCTGTTCGGTGGGTGATGGGGCATTTGGGATTGGTGTTTGGTTCTGCAAATTTTGTGAGTCGTATGTATTTGGTTATTGAAGGTAATGAATCTGGGATTTTGTTTACCTGCCTGCCGACTACCTGAGAGAGTTTTAAATATAGGGTGGTCCTGACTACCTGTTACTTTTATTCTTAGGTTTGATCATGTAAATGTGTTGGACTAAAAACAAGGATGGATCTGGCTTGTGTGAGCTTGTATCACTTAAAATGTTATTCTTAATATTACAAAATTTGTGTTTTAAATTATTCCGGTTTTCGGTTAAACTAAAATTTCGAAGATAGAATAACTATCAAAAATATTTAGAATGTATAAATTTTGAAAAATTAAGAGCAAAATCATTGTTTTTCAAGTGTTACAAACACTACCGAAGTTTCGTTGTTGACCTTTTTGT
This sequence comes from Eupelmus kiefferi, assembly GCA_030522745.1. Classification (NCBI taxonomy): domain Eukaryota; kingdom Metazoa; phylum Arthropoda; class Insecta; order Hymenoptera; family Eupelmidae; genus Eupelmus; species Eupelmus kiefferi. Next base: position 1,524 of record JAPYZB010002861.1, read on the forward strand.
TAACGTTAGTATAAAATCATTCTTTCGATAACTGTCATTAAAATGTTGACAAAAAAAAAAACAAAATACAGTTATAATTCCAATAAGCGTCTAACAACTTAACAACTGTTGCATCGACAAACCTTATCCACCAAAAACAATCAAAAACCCTCAAACCACCAAAACTCTCCAATCCAAAACCCACCCACCATCTGCCTCCTCAAAACCAAAAAAAAATCCGACGCTCAGCAACAATTCAAAATTTAGCGCTCCTAACCCTCCCCGTGTCGCTGCTGCGCGCGCACGTGTATACCAAGCAGCACACATCACGGGGGCCACGGTCACACACAGACATCATTGGAGGGGAAAAAAAAGGCCAAAATGATATCTCCCGATTATATATACATGACACAATCGTTTCAGTGATCAGCAGATTTCGCTGCTGCTGCTGCTGCTGGTCAGGAGAGCACTATTAGGTGGTGAGGTGTGTATGCGCGCGCGTGTGCGTGTATATGCATACACACAAACGTCCAGTCGGTCATCGGCAGCCTCTCGCGCTCTCTCGCATAGCTATACATTGATAATGTAAATTGCAACAATCGCGGCACATTCTTCGCGCGGCAATCTCCCAGTATGCAGTGTGTCTGGTGCGCGCGCGATAATATGGCGCGTGCAGGTTAGAATACGATATATAGCAGTGTGTATAGACTCAAGGCGAGAGAGCGAGAGAGACAGTAGTGAGCGCTGACAAAAAAAAAAGAAATAACGGAGAGACGTTGAGGGATCGGAGAGGACACAGTGTCAGTGCGTGGATGCAACGGAGAGCGAGAGAAAGAGAGAGAGCCTGCTGATAATAGGAGAGACGAGGACAACGGGCAGTCCGATGTGACCTGCAGGAGGAGCGCATCGACGGAGAAAGCGCATGAAAAAACGTCGTCGTGTCATCAGCGAGCTGGCAGCGCGCGCTTACACGCAGCCGCCAACGATAGGATAATAGAGTTTTTTCGCTCGGGCTGGGTAGAGCGAGACGGAGAGAGGGAGAGATAAGCAGCTCGACGTGGAGAAACACGCCCAGGTAACGCGGCCACGAGACCATTTTATCGCTGTGTCGAGTTGCCCGAGTTGAGCCAGCGCGATGAGTCGGGTCAAATAAGCTGATCAATATTAAAGCGCTGGATCACACGCTGGGAGCTTACTTTTGTCTGCTCTGTATACTGAGTGCGTGTGTTTGTGTGATTATGTGTGTGTCTAGGTGGGCCTTTGGGCTGTTTGAAAATCAAAGGTTTTCACTGCTCGAGTATGCAGCTAGGCTGTCGAGTAGATCAAGCCTGTCGATGGTTCGTTAACACCTTGGGCTACTCCGAAATGGGAGTGTAGATGTTGATACGACAAGTCATTGTGATTTGATATACTCAGCTTGTGTGTCATTGCTTTGTTGCTTGTATGGAAGTTGCCGTGTCTTTGTTAATTTAATTTTGGAATTTTTATTTTAACCTAAGATTTAGTACGCTTTGCTCCAATTATTGCGAGTTTATATTTATTTGACTTGTATTATCGCAGGTGTTAAATTATTTAATTATTATTTTAACGTTAATTTTATTCTGTTTTGTTTAATTTGTTGACACATATTTCAGAATTATTGTCTAATTAAGTAATAATGTAATTTTGTACTAATCATGGTATTTCACATGCTTGTTTGTAACATTACAATATTTACACAGTACAACATATTGAAAAAAGAACATAATTTTATTATAACTTACAGGCTGAGCCATTTTTTTTTCAATTAAAATCCAATTTATTTTTTTATGTACCGTAGCAGCACTTGTACTGTTAACAACTTGATTACTTATATAATACAAAAGTATTTTTATTTTTTTAAATTCTTTATATCGGACTAGTGTTATTTTTAGAGTTTCTGGTTGTAATAAATAATAAAATTAGATTATATTATGTAATTATTTGGTATTAAACAATAATTTTTTTTAAATTTAGTTATTAATTTAGGGTGTCAATTTTAATTTGACTATTAAAATTACTTGGACTCTTGAAAGTGTGTAAACAAAATTAGACTAAATATAATGGTAATTTATACAATTATATATACTATACTTAATACTATAAATATTTATATTTTTAATAATTTTCATTTTTATAATTTCTGGGACAACTAAAACAATACACCTTCATGAATAACGCTTGGCTTGATGTAAATTACAGAAAATTTTGAATTTTACATCATTTTATATGATTGAAATCTTTTTTTTTTTTCATTCAAGCACAGAAATAATTTGATTTATTTTTTATTAATAAAACAGATGCTTCAAAAATAAAGTTACAAAATGAAATTTTATCAAATTATAGTTTATTCTTTATTTTACATTATCAGGAAAAATAGCTCAGTTAGAAAAAAAAACATTTACTTTACAAGCCTTTAAAAAAATTTAAAATACACTTTTGCTTAATAAAAAACAAACACAACCACATTTTATAAATAAATATTGATTTATAGTATACTCATTTATAAATATTATTATTTATTAAATAAATTTTTAATATTGATAAAAAGATTAAATAATTGGTATAATATTATATCAATATATTTGTGTAGTACTAATTACATAAAAAATTAAAATTTTGATTGTTTTTGAATATAAAAATTTGAATTTTATTTTTAATTTTATCAGCATTACACTAACAAACTTCTATTTTACCTCTTATTACAAAACATTCCTCCTAAAAAATAAAAAAAAAAAATAGAAAACTAACAAAATCCAATAATTTTTCAGAATGCCGCTCGTCGCGACGAACTGCCCGCACGCCGACAGCCACGGCGACTTTTCAATCGTCGAGGACGTCATCGGCCACCGGGAGAGCTTCGAGAATTGCGTCGAGTGCGACAACAAGGGCCCCAATCTCTGGCTATGTCTCTATCCGGACTGCCGCTACGTCGGCTGCGCCGAGCAGCACCTCGACCACAGCACCATCCACAATCGCAAATTTCCCTCGCACTCGGCCCACATGAACCTTTCGTCCAACCGGATCTGGTGTTACTCCTGCCAGATGGAGATTCACACGGTTCACGTACCCTCGCCCTCGCTTTCGCCGAATCAGGTGGACCTGAAGGCCTTCTCCCTGCTGTCCGGAGACAGCGCAGCCAACAAGGAGAAGTCCGAGAGCCTCGAGTTCTATCAGCGTTTCGTCGAGAAGTGAGTGTCTCTTGTGCTAATGAGACTCTTTGTATTCAAATTCATTCAAATTATTTGAGTATTGTATAAAGAATGTTTTCCTCGAGCTAAAGTTATGATTTTTGTCGACAGGCTTATAGACGATAGCAAAGTGACCAACAGAATAAATGCGGAAAGAGGGGATCATTTCCTTGATAAAAGTAAGTATAATAATTCAGAAGATTCACCTGACAGTACGGATTCGGACGAAGGCAGAGATTTTTCTGGGAAACCTAGGGGACTGGTTGGTTTGCAAAACATCGGAAATACCTGTTACATGAATTCGGCGCTGCAGGCGTTATCAAATGTACCTCCCTTGGCGCAATTTTTTTTGGATTGCGGTCATATGGTTAATTACATTACCAGAGATCGAAAACCTGGTTTGAGTTTAAGTTACCTGCAGCTCGTTAGAGAAATGTGGAATAGAAGAACAAGAGGATTTGTAATACCCCACGCTATATTAACTGGTATAAGGACAGTTCATCCTATGTTTCGAGGTAACCGATTACCACTTTGCTCCAACTAATCTAATTTAACATTTACAACATTTATAAGTTCTTTAATTTAATTTTAGGCTACCATCAGCACGATACGCAAGAGTTCCTACGTTGTTTTATGGACCAATTACATGAAGAGTTAAAAGAGCATGTAGAGGAAGATCGAGAAAGTTTATTGCGCTTAAAAAATGTCGGTGAACCTTCATCAGATGAAGAAGAAACCGAAGTCGATGGTACTGGCTCAAGTCAGTCGGACGCCGAATATGAGACGTGCGATTCTGGAGTAAGCGAACAAAGTTCGCTGAGCGACGAAGGTGAACGAGGTACAAAAAGAAGATATTCAAGAGTGGGTCAGCCAGATAAGCTGCGAAATAAGTTTACAAACCGTAGCTTGAAAAAAGGAACTATCGATGTCACGCAGTATGCGCAGCAACAAAGATCTTCTCAAAGTTCACCGGTTAAACATCGTTCGAAAAAACAAACAAAGACACGTAGCATTATCAGTGACACTTTTGATGGCAAGCTGCTCAGCAGTGTACAATGTCTCACATGCGACAGAATATCTACGCGGATAGAAACCTTTCAAGATCTATCGCTGCCCATTCCTAGTAGAGATCATATAGACATGTTACATCAAGGTTCTTTAACACCTCAAAAAGCCAGTCCTTGTTCAGATGTTGTTTACGTAACAAATCAATCTGGCTGGATTTCTTGGTTTTTCCAGTGGATGCGCTCGTGGTTTTGGGGTCCTGTTGTAAGTCTTCACGACTGCTTGTCAGCCTTTTTCAGCGCGGATGAGCTTAAAGGGGATAACATGTACAGTTGCGAAAAATGCAATAAGCTGCGTAATGGCGTTAAGTACTCCAAAGTCCTCGAGCTTCCCGAGGTGCTCTGCATTCATCTCAAGAGATTCCGGCATGAGCTCATGTTTAGTTCGAAAATAGCTAGCTACGTATCATTTCCTTTGGAGGGCCTCGATATGCGACCATATCTTCATAAAGATTGCGTCTCGAAGGTAACCACCTACGACCTCATATCAGTTATATGTCATCACGGGACCGCAGGAGGCGGACATTACATATGTTATGCCCTCAATCCAATCATTAATCAGTGGTTTGAGTTCGACGACCAGTGCGTGACTCCTGTATCGCCCGATACCGTAGAGAAATGCGGTGCTTATGTATTATTTTATCGCAAGTATTCTCATGAAATGCGGCAGTTGCGCGAGAAAACCGTCGAGCTCCTTGAAATGACGTGCAAAGATTCGTTGGATTTGCATTTCTTTGTGTCAAGACAATGGATCAATCGATTCAACACTTTCGCTGAACCAGGACCTATAGATAATTACGACTTTTTGTGTCCGCACGGAGGTGTTAATCCTGTAAGAGCCAAGTTCGTAGATAAAATTTGTACGCCTGTTGCACAACCTGTTTGGGAATTTTTATTTAAAACGTAAGTTTTTGTTGAAATTAAAAAAAAATTCTTGTTTCAATTTTTATAATTTATACAATCTTAATAAAATTGATAGTTAGTTTTTAATCTATTAATTTTTTACGATTTTACCCTGTAATATTTTAATCTTGGATTTAACGAATGTCAGGTTTGGAGGTGGACCAGTTTGTACTCATTTATATGAATGTCCCATTTGTGAAGAAAAACATGAGGCTATGGAAAAGCGTCGCCTTTACGAGTTGGAGGTTTTCAATCAATTGAATCGACCTGATAATCCTACAGCACTTTACGCACTTGCTATGTCTTGGTTTAGACAATGGCAAAGTTTCGTAAAGAGTAAAGAAACTCAACCACCTGGGCCAATAGATAATAGTTCCATTGCTGTAAATAAAAGTGGTCAAACAGTTTTGAAAGTTGGTTAGTATATTACTTTTTATCTGTTTTAATACAGGTTTAGATTTGACACATTTTTATAATTTTAATACAATGCATAGGTTCAGATTATGGTCCAATCCCAGAAGAGCTTTGGCAATTCTTTGTAAATACGTACGGTGGAGGACCCGAGGTGATACTCCATTCGTGTCAACGGCCAGTGCCTGCACATTCTAGTATTCCTGCACATTCCGCTACAAGTCCAAATCTCGTGGATCAGAATCCAAAATTCAACCGTGTAGAGGCTAAACCGAAACAAATGACCGCCGCAAAAAGCACCGAGTCGATATCGATGCAAGACAGTAGCGCAACAGCTGAAACAAATTCAACTGCAAACACAGACACTCTCCAAACGATGAGGGAGATAAACGGTTAACGGACTTTCTCCTATTGCTGCCTTTTATCGATACTAACGTTTTGCAATTTATTTGATTAAGTAAATTTATGTTAATAAATTTTGGATTTAATTATTACTTATTCAATTGAATGAGTTATCATTTGCAGTTGGTGCAAACGTATAAGTATAATGTTTTTAATTTCTAAAGGAATATTTAAATCTCGAGTTCAAAATTTATTTACATTTAATTTATAAAATAAGATTACATCACTATTTTTGTAGAAAATACTGGAATATATCAAAGAGCATAGATCAAAAAGTTTACTGATTCGACAAAATTTAAAATAAATGATGTATTATATCTCATTTTATCCAAAAAGTTCAGAATCCTATACAAGGAAAAACATCGATTATTTTGCTATTATAATCATTATTATCAGGAAAATTTTTATACTTTATATGTTAAAAGAATAAATCTTGAATATGAGAAAAGTTTAAGAAATTATGACAATTCAAATAAATTGCAAAAATAGATGTGTCGATGAAACATTAGTTCAGCATCACTGTTCACATCAAATTAAGATTTTCAAAGCGACGTGTTGAGCTTTCTTTAAACTTGTACAATATCGCTTTGAAATTTTTCTTTTTTTAATTCCTTAAAATCGAGAGTATTTTATTCAACGTACATTTAATATAAATATATAATATAGCACGCTTGTACAAAGAAGTGTGAGTGCGAACGAAATAGTAAACGCTTCCTGCCGAATTGAGAGCGTTTTATTTTTTTCTTCCTCATGCAGGAAAGAGAAAAAACATTTTCTGCTATGTCTGCCGCAGTTCTCGAATTGTGACTCGAGACGATGCGTTCAAAAAGACCAATGATATATGTAGAAGTCAAGCCAGTGGGGGGATTGTGTTTATGATTAAAAATTTGGTTGAAAAAATTGTAAATTAATATTCGTCATTTTACAGCTTTGTGTTTTGTCTTTTTTTATTTCTTCGGCGTTTCAACAATCTATTTTTTCCTACTTTTTCCGGTGTCTCGCCTACATGTACAAAGCTATTTTGGGTAAATACACTCGTTCACATTGGCATTTATGTTAGCATTCTTTCTTATCGTGTGGTGTAAAAAATGTTATCCACGTGGTAGATGGGAAAGAACAGAAGACTGACAAATACGTAAAAAAATAATTTAGCAAATTTGTGGGTCTTTGTTTTTATGTTTGTCAGAGATTGCGTATAAATAAACGTGGAAGAGGATTTATTAATTATAAATAGAGTGAAATGAGGGAAAAATGCCAAATCTATGCAAAATATCCTTTGTATTTTATATTTGTTCTTTGTGCTATATGTAAAATAGTTAATATAAAGCGTTTAACGGTGCGGTGAAGAAAATTTATGTTGTTAAAATGACACTTTAATGCTATTACTATCACATTGTTAGTACGTTAATTTATTTGATTTATTGTCGTTTGAGAGCAGGCCCTAATGATTCTACCTTAGAAATGTTCTTCGTTAACTCGTGCAATGCTTCTCCGTTCAACAAAATTGTGGTGTAAACAAAAGCAACAAAATTTAGATAATTATTTCATTCAGAAATTAAAAACAATAGAAATTCAATAGATGAAATGTTTGAATGAAAGCCTATTGCGGGTTGCGTTAAGAATTGAAATTTATTCTTACTATTCATCAATTATTGTGAAATGTAAAATAAGTTAGGAGATAAATAAAGAAGTTTTTTATTTATTAAACAACCTGTTCTTTCAATGAATCAACTGCACTTTATTTCTAATAATCAAATGCAAAACCTGAAAAAAAAAGATTTTCGTACTTTTGATTTTCAATCGTTAAATCAATAAAACGCATCTCCCTTCAAAAGAGCGACGCACTCAAATTTCATCATCTCCCCAAAACAACAGACTTCCCTCATCACCTAAACCCTCTTCCACCCTCCTAACAACCCAATTAAAAAACAAGACTCCAACCCATCCCCAAAATCACCGAATAAATCACCTCCTCCCAGCGTCTCATCACCTTCTCCAAAAACCTCCCACCTGCTCCATCTCACCGTTCAAACCTACCCTCTTCCCACTTCTCTCCCATCTCTTCAAGGAAGGGCTCCACTGCCCTACAACACACATACAATCAGGGATGCTGGGCGATCGTGCGCAGAAGCAGCAGCGGAGAACTCGAGCGCGCGCGCGGAAGAAGAAAAGCGAAGGCCTCGCGCATCGATCGGTCCGCGCGCGTACGAGGGATGCTGCGATATGCCATTCCGATCCGCGGCGCCCACGGAGCAGCAGCACCACCCCTGAATGCCGCGATTAAAGTGACAGTGTCCTCCTCCTCGGTAGCTACACATCCTCGGTCTGGATTATTATCAAACTTTGCTAATTCAAGACTTAAGTGCAAGAGGAAATTCGAAGGATCCCCGTACAAGAAGAGTATATAGATGCGATAATGCGCAGCGATTGAAGAAAGAAAGGTAGTTCGACTGCAGGGTATAATAAAGGTCTGAGAGATTGATAACGGATTGACGGAGCGGCGCAGGGTAGACGGTTCTTCTCGCCTCTACTTTCATGAGGGAAGCTCGAGCGAGTCTAGCCCCACTGTACGCCTCGTCTCCCCCCAGCAGCCGAGCGCAGCGTTCGAGCAGTCCCGGCTGCCTGATCGATTTCTGGATTGCCAGCCGAAAATAAAGTGAGTGAAATCTTATTTTTTTGTACGTATATCTTCTTCTGCTTTTCGCTTAGACGAAGCTTTTCTTATATTCACTCTTAAGAAAGACGCGCGTCATTGTGCTAGTATAGTGTTAATACTTCATGACAGCCTTGAGAGAAAGAGCTTCGCTTGGACGACCAGAGCCTGACTCTGACTACTTAACTCGGATTTTCCTCTCAGAACTAGCCTCGCGAGTTGTTAAAATAACCGACGGTGGCTGGCTCGACGTGAATGAACGCGATGCAGCGTATCAAGATCGGAAGTGGCATGGCGGCTTATGAAAGATTTTTCAATTAAAGCTCGAGCGATACGCGGAAGCTCGGATTTGTCAGCCCGAGCGTTATATCACTTCCACTGACAGTGATGGATATTTCGGAAGTGTACCTTTGGGTTTAACGCGATGTTTGTTAATGTCGTTTCTTAGGTTTTTTTTAAGGTTTTTTCGAGACGTGGTTTCGATGACGTCGGGTGACGAGTTTGCAGCGAGTGTTGCGCGAAGGGGGAGGGATGTGTGCGCTTGGGATATAAAAAAGGCTATTCGGGGGTCTTAGGGTTTTTTTTGGGGTGGGTTTTTTTTAAGTGGGTTTATGAGAGTTTACGAGGATGAATTTTTTTAATGGCTTTGGCGTAATTTGCGCGGAGGGTTACTTTGGTTATATTGAAGGGAGCTTTTTGGTCGAGTGCAGGGTTATTGATTTTGGGGAACGTAGATCTGAGGACTGAATGAATGTTGGGAAATGAATGTTTCAATGATTTTAACAAGTTTATTATAGTAAATTATGAAGTTTAACGAAATAGAATCCCTTATTTTAAAAATATAATAGTAAATAAAAAAATAGGATTTTATTACGGTGCAACCTAGAAATATCAAATCAATTTAATTCCACTGAAGCACCCCAGCAGAAGTTAACTTTACTATCAAACGCACAAGTTTCTGTATCGGCATCAAACCTCCAACTTAATTTACAATAAAAAAAT
>JAPYZB010002862.1:0-12236 GCA_030522745.1 Eupelmus kiefferi
AACAGTGGACAATAAAATATACATTAATGCTTATATAACATGTAATGAAACTTTTATATAACAATTGATATAAACATTATTTAAACATTGTATTATAACATCTTGACTTGATGATGTTCTGCTTGAGTTTCTTTATTAAATGTTATGAATACGAAAAAAAATATAAAAATAATGCAACAAATTATAAAAGGGGCTATTGTTATTGTTTGGATGACACATAATTTTAAAAAGAGAATATTGATTTCCACAAATATATATTCTTTAATTCTAAATGTATTTAGTATGAAATATGTTATTTTCTACTAGATATTGAGGTGTTAGTATTTTAAAATATATATCGTAGCGCTTAATTAAATGAATATTGGATGTAATCTAATCGTGTTTATAAACTTCATTCTTAGTAGGATAAATAATTTTTTATTTATATGTGCGAATTACATCTTTTTAAGTATTAACTTTAATTTTAATCAATTGAAAAGACGTTTGTTCTCAAAATGTTCATTCTTTCTTTCAGGTGGTTCAAATGCATAGGGTTGGCTTTTATTGTGACTTGAGAAGCCTCGAGACGACAAATTATGGAATAAATTACTTAGTCTATTTCAAACTATTTATTAATTGTTTGAAATAGTTTGAAAATAGTTTGAAATAAATTATTATTTACTTATTTATTTAAAAAATGACGATCTAAGTCTTTAATAAAATAACTATCATAAGTCCTTATATTTAAAGGGTCAACTTTACAATCTATCGCAAATTTTTGCACACTCATAAACCTTTATAATATCTGCAATATAAACAAAAATTTAAACTATTTTCAAAGCATTTCGCGGTTTTGCGCTCGCACCGCCAAATACTTGAAATTGTGAAAAAGAAATTTTTAAGCAATATGACAAACGAATTAATACAAGCTCTTACATATTTGTATAATAAAGCTCGCACTGGGTAAAAGCGAGCAGAATAATTTCTAAGTGGAATGTTTCATACTCCAAACTTCGTCCATCCCTTCGTGGCCCGCTTTTGCGTGTTCGGAATACTTGCGGTCTCTCTCACCCAAAAGAATCGCCCTGCCTTTAATGAAGAATGGCTCTCTATCTCTCTCTCGTTTTATTCGCGTTGAGCGCGCACACGAGACAATGGAGTGGGCGAAGGAGGAAAAAAAGGGCGAAAATTGGGAAGAAGGGCCGTTGAATGCACGAAAGGGGTAAGTTTCGCTGACGCATTAAGGGTCGCGTCTTGGCTGAAGGTGCTTGAAGAATGCGTAGTTCTTCGTCATCGTTAAACACAGGGCGGACTCATATTCATTCTGGGCTGGGCGAATTTTAAATACACTTGAGAAACTTGCCGACGTGGAGCAGGATATATTTACCCTCATTTTATAGTCGAGATGTGTAAATACTCCCGTCTCGAGTCGTTCTTACTTCTTCAGAGGATGTAGCTTTGAACCTAAATTAAGAATACTTTTTTTTAATGTTTTGGAAGATATGCACCGTGATTAGAACTTTATTTTAACATTTATTTTCAGATAACCCACGCATGAAGCTCTCGAACGCCTTTTAATAAATAGGATTTCTCTAGAAGATTAAAATTCTGTAATGCATAAGAAAATTTTTACATACTTTCAAAAATCTCATTTTAGCTTTAACGACCGATTCTAAATCCCAATTCTACTTTACATTTTATCAGACCAAAACTCCTTAACAAAAAAGAAAATACAACCACAACAAAGTTACCAACCCCACCACTACACTATCAACCCAGACTGCAAAAACCTGCTCTCACCCATACAACCCCCGCCGATCCCCCACAATAATCCAATGCAGTCTCGAATTAACAATTCACCATTCCTCGCGCGAGTCCAAGATTCTCCTTTCGCACGCAGGAATCGCATTACGGCCTTTACATCGGCAAGTGTATTTTCTCCCCGCACGCTCTGCACTCTCCTGCGCACACACATAGCCCTCTTTATATTCCAGCTACAGCAGCGCGAGCGGCGCTTCGATGCAAATTCGCGCTAATGCATTATGAAAATTATGCAAATTATGTAGATGCGCGCGCTCGCCCGCGGAGCTCTCGAGTAGAACGAGGTAATAGTCGTAGTAGTCGAGAGCGAGGCCCGCTCTCTATACACGCCACAGCGCAGCGGCCGGTCCAGCCTCGTGTAATGTATGAATGAGCGGCGATTTAAGCACCTCGCGGGACAGGCCCCCTCCGCCCAGGATATATCCGCGCTTTCCTCGCGGGATTCGCTCTCTCCTCTCACGGCTGTCTGATTTATATTCGAATTGCCTGCCTCTCTCGCAACGAGTTGTCTCTTGCGTCGAGAAACTAGCGTGTACACACGCGTAAACACACGAGCGCGCGTGTATGTATATAGCGCTGTGTACGTGGCGCTGCAGTTCGTCACGTGCCGACGTAAATTCGTACGACCGAGCGGGGAAAGAAAGTCGAAGCGTTACTTAGGGAAAACAACGAACGAGAGCCGTTGTTTCTATGGCTTTTCCCGGAGTCTTGTTCAACGCTGGATTTACGCTGCGTACGCGCCGACGCTGCTGGCTCTTTGTTCGGGCGGTGGGTACGTGCGAGGCTGGGCTAGTACTGGCCCCTTGGCTTGGATGACTTGTAATTGGCGAAGTTGCTTGTGATAATGCACTGCCTGGGTGAAAAGTTGCTTTTACTTTTAATAGGCGGGATCTATTGTTCTTCATTTTTCTTGGGTTAGATAGTGGGAAGAGTAATGATGATGCATTAGGCATGATAACACAATGCTGTTTGTTTGGAGTTTTAAACCGAGGTATTATCAAATTGGGAATATATTCTCGTAATGTAAGATCAATTGTCATTTTTAGGCATTGCAAATTGTTCACGTCTTTTTAAGAATCTCTGTACATTTCACTTACCCTTACGAGCATTAATAATAACCATATTGTTTATATTTACTTTTCTCTTTCCATTTATTTTCCGCTCAGAGAAAAAATACAGCCTCCAAAGCAAGCAGGCTATAAATTCAAGTAGCGTCATAAGCGTGTAATAAAACCTGTTAACTAGAAGAATCATTGAGGATCCGGAATCCCCTTTTTTTCGTTAGTAGAAGCTTTTGTCCGACTCTCTCCTTTGGCAGGCCGCTCGGAGGGTGGGTGTACAAGGTGTGTAACCCGGGGGCGACGGCACAATGGTACCGTAAAAAAGAAGAGAGCCGCGCGCGAGAACGAAAAAATAAAAGAAGAGCGCAGGGCATTTATGTTCCCGGCACGAAGAGAATAAAGGGCAAGAAGAGAGAGAGAAGAGATAGAATGAGCGAGCGCGAATCGTGGAATTAGCCGGGGAATAACTCGCCTTTACTACTAGCAATAATCGCTTTGATGCGACGAAAATACACGAGCACGCACGCGCATTGACACACTTTTTTCCCTCGAAGTAGTTTTTGTAGCTATCTTCTTTTGTTTTGCGAACGTGTATGCTTGTAATATAGAACATTATCTTAATAACGGGTTTAACCGCATAAGCGCTTGTTTGTACATAATCGCGCTTCGCAAGATTACATTCGCCTTTTAATAGTAGATGAGTCATTATAACAGCGCGTTGTAAGCAGATTCTACGATGCTTAGATGTTATTGAAGGCTGCTTTTTGTTAAATAATTGAATGCAATGAATGTAAACCGGATGAAATGCTAATGCTCTCTACAAGAAAATTAAGCGATCTCTATATCATGTATTTAGCGGAAAACTTAATATACGTTTTTGGACTCTGGAATAACAAAAGTTGAGACATCTGTATTTTTACATGCAGAACGTAGAACATCAAGAGTATCTTTAACGCAATAATTTCATCAGCGTTCCTAACGAACATGTAGCAATGACAAATTTAACTCAATTTTTTCCTATGTTTCCAATTTACGTTTTAAAAGGATTTTTCGACAATAAAATAAATATGTGAATTTCGAAAACAAAATTTGATGAGCAAAAATGCCTCTAGGTGGATTTGAACTGGAACGTTTGTTTCAGCAAATTTCAAATAAAAGTGTACAGTTTTTTCACTCATTCCTTTTCTTCAAATAAATGTTTTTTAAAAAGATATTTAAGACACAAAATAAATTCAACTTATAATATTATAATAAATATTCATGGCTGCAATAATATGTCGAAGGCTGAGATAAAGAAAATCACGTTTACATTTTGATTTTAACGATGAAGACTTTTCTAATTTTTGAATTTGTAACGAAGATTCCTGCGATTTTCATCGTATCAGCATTCTATTTTGATTCATAGTATAATAAAAATAGCTTATTCAATTATATAGATAATTAAGAGTAATTGACAAACAGTATACTCTATGTTGCTACAATTTTTATTTTAACGCATCCGAACGAGAAAGTTGTAACAATCTTAATACCGCTCGTTGATATAATAGGTTGGAAAATTGTTACTAAGTGGGTCAATCTTTCAAACTACTAAGATGCACTTTAATATTTTATTTACATAAAAAAAATCTATAGTAAAATACTAAAAAAGAATTGTAAAGGATTTAATAGATTGTAAAGGATTGAACAGAGTATATCAAATTTTCACTGAAACATTAAACCTTACTGAACTTACCTCGTCGCAGCTCACTTCGTTTTCTACGCTAAAACCTTAACTAAGAGTCGTGGAAGAATGACCAGTACTTATTCAGCCAAAGGACTCTAACGCTTCTCGGTTCGTTCCTCCATTTTTCCTTTATTTTTTTCTCTCTCTCTTCCGACTTCGTTAAATTGTACACCTGATAAACTTGCAAGTGTTGTGCGCGCTGCGTGCTCGATTCATCTTAGTCACCTTGAGAATTCTCACTCTCTATCACTTCCTTCTTTCTCTTTTGTTCTTTTATGCGTACAACATACGTTTATCTGACGAATAAAAGAACAGCACGGAGAAGGAAATAGTATTAAACAAAAAGGCTTACCTTGTGCGTCTGCAAAAAACAAAAACTTGCTAAGGTCAAGTATTAGGTAAGTTAGGAGAACATGCGAAAAAGAGCGTTAGATAAAAGAAATGGAAAGAAATAGATAGAGAAAGAGAAAGAGAGAGAGAGAGAGAAAGAGAGAGAGAGAGAGAGAGAGAGAGAGAGAGAGAGAAAAAGAGAGAGAGAGTACTTTATCCACAAATAATAACAATAAGAATAAATGACAAATAACTAATTTATCAGTACACATTACAAATGTTCATATAAACGATTTAATAGTATGACATATTACAAGCTATCACGTAAGCTACCTCTAGTAGGGACCAAAAATCGAGCACATAAATAATTAATAATGAACAATAAATAAGTGTCTCTAGGCAGCTACCATTTTGATATATTAATTGAAGATGACTGGAGTCCATAGTTGTGGTAAGTGAAATATCTAAGAACATATTTTGGCCAATCAGATAACGAAAGCTAGTTGAGTTCTGATCTTAAAGGGCTTGCTTCAAGTTAAAGCCGTAGCCAATTTATTAAACGTTATACATTAATCTGTAAATACGTCAGCTGCAAAATATCTGCATGGTATTATATACCTTGATGGAGAACAAAGAAACATAAGATTCCATCTGTGTTTTTATTTGATACATAATTCAAAGATTCGATAAAATCTACTGCTTGTCCATTAAGTATTACATTCAGTAACTATTGGGAACTATGGGAAGATAATTATTTTATTATCAAAAATAAAAATAATAAAGATCAAATGTTCGGGCGGTTCATCAATCGCCAATTTCATTCTCATTAAGTATTATTAATTTTTTTAAAAGTTTTTTTGATGACCATTGCTATTTTTGTAAACAAAGACAATTTGAAATGGAAATTAAAGTTCTTTTGAAACATCGTGAGAATTCGATTATGATTTGAGATAAAATACGGTATATATAATTTAATAAATTGAAATTTTTATTTCAGGTAAGTGCAGAGATAAAAGGTGAAAATAAACATGGTAAGCCTTTTAACAATGTTTAAATAAATAACACCAAAAATATTTTTTAAGTAATATTAAAAGGATTGAAAGAATTTAAATGGGTCAACTGATTGAAACTATAAAATAATGTAGGAACACAAGAAATGATTGGTACGTATCATCATAAGTGATTATATACATCATCACACATAATTTTTATTTTTCTTACATTATCATTAAATTGGTAATAATAATTTAAATATATGAGTCAAAAAATATATTAATTTGACTCTTATATATATTTATACTATTATTACGAATTAAATCATAATGTAAGAAAAATAAAAATTATTCATCAACTCATAAAATGAAAATTTTTTGTAAATATGAGAATGTAGCTTTGTTTACCAGAAAAAAAGATTTTAAACTAAATAATCATATTTAAGTAAAAGTAACAATTGTTTAATCAAAAATATAGTTAATGACCAAAAAGAGTAAATATTCAATCAATTCAGTTTCCATTAACCTCAGTTTAATTCTTTTTATGCGAAAGTAGAATAAATTAATCACATTCGTCATCGTCAAAGTAATACATCAAATTTATTCAGTAAAAATAAGCTTCTTTTACCAAGTCGTGTATGCAATGTGGCCACTCTTACTTCTGTCAGTGCCCTCATTTTTCCAATAGAGTTTCCGCAACATCGAACAATCACCTGTGAGCTTAATTAGCATCTCTCGTAAAGCTCGAGCACGCGTTTTCCACGGATCGAAAAAAGCTAGAAACAACTTCAAAGGACCCCGAGATCCTTCAAACCATGTAGAGTCACTTAACGACTTATCGTGAAAAAGCTCCATTCGTACGCGCGTATATAGGCGAGTGTTTGTATATAAGCAGATCATTCTTCACTAGTGCGAATGTAGGTGTATGTACTCACTTTAGCACGCGAGTTTCAACCAATGAACACTAAAACTTGAACAAAAAGGATACCAAGGAGGATGCTTATGCGAATTAAAAAAAAAAGAAGAAATATCATAAGCTTCAAATGAAATCGTAAAACTATTTCTGTTTTATTTTTTACTTTGGATAAAATATTTTTTAATAAGTGGCAATGTGCAGTATCCACATAAAAAAATTATTAAAATTAATAATTAAAGAAAGATAATTTAGTGTTAAAATACTAGATTTCAGTAATTCTAGCTTTGTATAGTGTATGATGTCATTTGTTATACTTTAATTAACAGAGAATCAACATAAAATAAAATTTTTCAAACTACTATCATACAACATTTTCCAGTAATTATCAATATCCAAGGACAATTTTCATCAGAATTTCACCCAGAAATCGCTTCTTTATTACTTCATACACATGCGATAGTTGCAGATGCAATTTTACACGCAACGTTGACAATATTTCAAAGCGACAACTTTTCTTCACCAAATAAACAATGTCAATAACGTTTCGCCAGCTTTCAACTCTCAATAGTTCCGTTTAATCGCTTCAAGTCGGTTGTATACGTGTATGTACCAACGTCGATTTACGTGCATCGTCGAGTGCACTGCAGCCGGGGATTGCGTATCTTGTGCGAGCTCTAAGTGCGCACTACGCTGGAGAGGTGTCGTTGAGAATACGAGAGAAGGGAGCGAAAGAAAGATCGAAAGGAGCACTAGCTGTGAGGAGTGAACGAGGGGAAAGCCAGAATTAAAGTCTAACGATGAATGGATTGTATGTGAGAGAGAGGAGAAGAAAAGAATGAAGAAAATCGGAAAGAGGGTTGATGGATACGCCTGAGTGGTGTGGTGATTGTTAGATTCGGGGAGAAATCGATTTAAAGGATTAGTGGGATTTTTAACGCGGTTTAATGAAGGAGAACGTTAAGATTCATTGGAATAATTTTTAAAATGTAAGTTTCTGGAATTTATCGCAGATTGCTAAATTTAATTTTTTTACGCGGTGGAAAAAAAAGAGTTTAAGTATAACGCACTTACGGGAAATGTCTTTGTTTAAGCCGATTTAACATTCTCGATAAGTTTAAAAGGCGATACTCGAGATTACGAAATTGCGTTACGAAACGCCAAGACATATCGTCTTTACGAGCTCT
The DNA here is from genome assembly GCA_030522745.1 of Eupelmus kiefferi. Lineage (NCBI taxonomy): Eukaryota > Metazoa > Arthropoda > Insecta > Hymenoptera > Eupelmidae > Eupelmus > Eupelmus kiefferi. The sequence goes on from JAPYZB010002862.1 coordinate 8,007, forward strand.
CGAGGGTTCTTGAGCGGCGATGCGACAACGGTTTATTTAGAGGACCCTTCTCTTACAGCGCCGAAACTCGCGCGCAAGCACTTTTCTTATAATACACTTTTCTCGGCGAGGGCGCCCAGAGTTTTAAATCCTTTAAAAACTCTTAATAACTCTACGGTTAAGTGTTCTTAAGAATTTGTGCAATGATAACAATGGAATAGAAAAGGTGTAATGAAAATGTATATCCTACTTTGCATTTAAAGTATTTTTAAATTAATACTGTTACGGTATTTAATTAAAATAACAACTTTTTTGTGAAAAATTGTTTTTTCTAGAGAATATGATGTCAATCAAGAGATTATTTTTTTAAAACTATAAGTTATATGTCATTGAAGAGTTTCTATGTCACAACATCAAGTTTTACAACTTTATATACGTTAATTGAGTAGTACAGATCAACCTTTCATCAGCCAGCAGATTGTTTATTTTTTATTGCTTGTTCTAAATATTAATTAATTAATTAATTACAATAAATGAATTAAGAATATAAAAAATTTAATTTATTCTCTTGAATCTATCATAATAAAAAACTGTGCAAAATTTTATTTATCTAAAGTAAAGAACATTACTAATTTATTTAAGAATTTTCACTTTTATTAAAGTATATACATTAAAATATAAAATAAAAACTCATATCAAGCTCACAAATTTAATTAAAAAACAAAACATATTTTCTAAAAATAATTACTCTATTCTAAGCTCTATTCCTGAAAAAAACCAAAAAAATCTTTTAATTATTAAATGACAAAAAATACACCTAAACCGCTCCTGCGAACGAGACAAAACAGAGGCGCGAGAGGGGGAAAGCGCGAGAAGAAAAAGAGCCATATGAAAAAATAAAGCGACGAAAGGATAAAAAAGGAATGCCAGTCTGGCAGCGCTCTCTCTCTCTCTCTCTCTCTCTCTCTCTCGTTGTCTCTTTAGCACAGACAGAGAGGGGGCGAGAGAAGACGATAGCGCCACATATATACCTTTCGGGCACGCGGACGTTGAAGAAAAGGGGATCATTACTCTCGAAGGACTTAGCGCACGATGCTCGCATTGAGGATCGCTTCCTTCTCTCTCTCTCTCCCTCTCTCATTCTCTCTACCTCATTCTTTCACTCAGCCCAACCGAGGGGAAAAGCATCGCTAGCCGCAACTGCAGCAGACGAAGTAAAGAAAGAAGCGCTCTGCCGCTGCTCCTTTTAACGCTTTTCACCCCATATTCTCTCTCTCCCACACACACTTGCTCCCTCTCTTTCCAGCACACCTGCATTTAGTCCCTCTCTCCATCAAGCGGCCGAGAGGAAAAAGAGCGCGCGGATGTACGTGTATAAGAACACTTAAGTGCCAATCTGACGCATCACGCGACGAAGGAGCCAAGCTGCAGCCGATCGAACCCTACCCCTACGCTGCAACACTCTACTCCCTCTGCCTCTCTCTTAAAGAGAAAAGAGAGGTGATCGTCATTACGATGACAGACACAATGCGGACGAGACACCGAGAGGGAGAACAAAGCGCCAAAGAAACGACCCTCGCTCTGCGGGACACTGACTCCTTTGGCGCGCGCGTGGGACTGCCGGAAGGGGGGAGAGAGCGACGCGACTGTCAGTTTGTGTCTCGGCGAGGCACCGCAAGCGTGCGAGCATGCGATAGGGCTATCCGCACTGCATACAGCGGGGGAGTGTGTTGACAGAAGTTTCGCTACTGCGGGGGAGCTATCTCGATGAGCATCGCGTTGTAAGCGTTGACGTTTACAGGCTCGGGGTAAAATGAATTGCTGGAATGTTTAGTGGTCTCGTTGGATTTTGCAATATCGCGGGAATAATGAGGTCAGCCGAATTGCAGTGGCGGTAGTTCGAGAGGTTGTGAATTGTTAATTTTTATTTAGTTTGTGGGTTGGGAATTATTCTGGGAAAGTTTAAAAAGATAAGTTTAATTGGGGGCTTTGTTGTATTTTCTGGCTACGAAATTTATGTTTTTATTACAACGTATACTATATAGAATCATTCAAATTTTCATCATTTTTATCGTACTAAACGTTTTGTGCTTTATTATTTATTGTGATATAGAATGTTTCTCCATATAGATATAGAGCTTTGAGAATGTTTTTTAAACTGCAATTTCATTGTAAGCGTGAATGCTCCATAATACTTACGATGCAATATTATTTACCAGTCTGTGAGATACAAGGAATGTCCTCAAGGTCGATATAAGAAAAGGGATCTGGCATGAAATAAGAATTTTGTATTGCAAGAGAAGTGAGCTTTATGCACGTATTCGAATATTTTGAAATATTTAAAGTCTGACATATTCCTGACTCTTACTACTTATGAAAACAACTGCACACATCTATATAAAATAATTTTTTTTTTAAATATATTTATAATTCTTTGTTACAATATTGAATTAATTTTTATTAAGAAGTTGTTGAAAAATAAAAAAACTTGAATAAAATAAATTAGATCATGGGTAATGAAGTTTTGCAATTGAAATTATAAGCTTGATTAAGAATATCTTTTTTAAATATTAAATAGTTAATCAATTATTACTTTTAAGACGAATCAATATTGTTAAAAAAAGTAAAAATCAATTTGTAACTCGGAAAAATTAAAAAATATAATTAAGGCTAATTAAATATTATATAATTGAATCAGTTACTTTTTATCAAATATTTATTCTTGAAGAAGTAACATTACGTACACATATCTAATGTGTCTTAAAACATTAATACAAAACATTCAAATTTTATACTATCCTTTCCTTTATACTTTTTATACGTGTCACTGTATGCGAACATTTCCTTCTAAATCTGATACCGTATCCGTATTCAAGTTGAACATCACTTTGTTCATATGCATATTCTCTTAGAGAAATTTCTCTATTTCTCTATGTGATCATACAGCGAGTAAATGCGATGCATGATTTAGCCCTTTGATCAGCACTGAAGAGAAATACACGTAACTTGCTAGTACAATACTAGACTGAATTCAAAATTGTTCCCTTTATCTTTACAGATAATAATATTAGGATTATTTACAATTCGTCTGGCATCTCTATCAAGTATTATTGTTATATATAATAATTTTAATGTCATTCGGTAAGAAAAAATTTAAGATCTACTTGACACTTGATTCATTTTATATATGGTATCCAATTATTTTATGAATAAAGAAGTACTAAAATTAGAAGTTTATGAAGAATTCAAAATGATAAAATAATCAGTAAATATAAAAGTATAGTAAAAATGTACCCGAGTAAGAGTTCAAAAATCATGTGACAAAGTAAAAAAAAACATTTTCATTTTTCGCTCTTCAAGAACACATTTCAACAGGGAAAATCGCTTCCATAATTTCACGCAAAGCCTATGTAAACGCGCTTATTCCTTCCGAGTCTCTGCAGACGTTAACTCCGTTACTTACGGCTCGGCGAACCCCCGATTCCGCCCATAAAGAGATATTCCGAGAAAATCAAAAGGCATGCGAGAGTCGAAATCAAAGAGTCACATATATCTATAATGATGTTCGCACCGCGGATCAACGAGCAGGAGCTGGATATCTACAGGATGAATATAATACGTGCGTGCTTCGCTCGAAAGAAAACAGGGGAGAGATATTTTTCTGGATAGAGGGTGAAAGTGATTTCAGGTAAATGCTGCCGCCCTACGAGCGCCGATAGCGCTAATGGCGATACGCGCCTCGAGGCCTTAACAGTCTCTTTTTTTACTCCCCTCCCTACCTTTGCCAAGTCGGCTCCCTTCCTCTATCTTCTTATCTTTTAATATTCCGTCTCTCTTTATCTTTCTTGCTCCTTCGCTGTCTCTATTTTCTCCTCTCCCCTAATAAGCATCCCCTTTCTCTGTCTGCTGGCTTTTATTTTACCTCTCTTTCACTTTCTTCTCACCTCTCTCTCTCTCTCTCTCTCTTTCTCTTTATCATGCTCATCCCCCTGCCCTGACTTTGTCTCTTCCTCGTTCATTCATCCTGCTCTGTTTAGCCCTTCTGTATACATTCCATCTCTCTCGCTTTGTCACTTCATCTCTGTCATTCATTTTTTTCTTTGCCTAGCTTTTCTCTCTCATTCTCTTTCTCTCTCTCCCTCACTCTTCCTATTTCTCTGATTCGCTTCCTCTATTTCGCTCTTTCAAATGGCGCGCCGCTTTGGCCGATTTTGCTTTGCAACGCACGCGCACTGCCATTGATTTTTTTAC
>JAPYZB010002863.1:0-11220 GCA_030522745.1 Eupelmus kiefferi
TAAGCTCTACATACATTCCAAATCGAATATTCAATCATTCAAGCGCACGTTAAAACTTTTTGAAAATTCAAAAATTCATCTAAAAAACCCCACGCCCAAACGCGAATTTCATTCTTCGACTTTCTTGGCCACGCACGCTGCAGCGTGTGTCCATATGCGCCGCGCTGCGCTACAGCCGCATCAGCGCTGCGTCTTTTCCACGTCGGAGAGCCCCAGCGCGCGCCACTCGCAAATAAGCGACACATACACGGCGGACAGTTACGGCCCGTCCTCACTGCGGCCAAGACTCGCGGCGTGCGCAGCGAAGAGGCGGGTAAGAGAGAGAGAGAAAGAGAGTCGAAAGATACCGTGCGGCTGTGTGTGCGTGAGAAAGGAGAGTAGACAGCCGGCAGAACCGGCTATGTGGCGTAGTGCGCGCCGGCGAATTTATATAGGCAGGCATAACCGGACTCCGCTCGCTCCTCCGCGTAAGCAAAAATGCGCCGGCCGACGCGCGAATGGCTAATTAATTACGACGATAAGTGAGCAATAAAGAGCCGGAGGAGGCGCAGGAATTTGGAGAGATTTTTCCGAGCTAGGTGGCTCGTGCGTGGCCATTGTTGTGGGCTTGCGAGCTCTGAGGAGGGAGTTTAATCAAGGTGGTACTCCGAGATTTGATAAGGTTTGTGATTTACAAACAGTTGTAGTTGGTATTTTCCAAAACAGAGTAAGAGCTGCTTTGTATTTTAATAGGATATTATACTAGTTTAAAATAAAAAAAAAACGATATATGGCTTAGATTAGTCAAGTTTTGGGTGTTAATTTTATTATTTTTTAAGAAAAAATTAAGGTACTTTTGAAAATATACAAATTTTACCCTTTTTATAGTTTTGCAAATGCAGATATAAGAATTTTTAGTTTCTATTTACAGACAGTAATGTCTGACTTGCCAGATCAGAGCCTCGTTACCGATAAACACATTATCTCTTCCTCATAAATGACATATATGCATGTTGTTTCTTTTTTACAGTATGTAAGTGATACATTTAGTAAAATATCACTTTGAAAAGATGCTTCAGAAATTCATAAATTATATATTTGAAATCACATTAACTTCATTTCATTAAATAATATTTATTAAATTTTCATTTTATTTTATAATAAATTTGTTGCTACCTATTTATATATGTTTTTTTTTTAATTTTGGATACATTTTTTGTAAGGCAATGAAGGTGCTGTGCCTGAAAGAAACATGTTTCGGATCATTCAGTTTTCAAATTTAATTCACAAAGTGAATTTCAATATAGATATTTTTAACTTCGCTTTTAATCGTTTTAATTCATATATTCGTCGTTCAAAAAAAATGTCAATAAAAATATTAAAATTACAAATTTTTCCAGAAATATTTGTTATCATTATTTTCAAAAACCTATATTTTTATCCAATTTTAAAATTTTAAAAAGTATTTTCTTATCTTATTCTTCTAATTAAAGATAAGCTTGGCAACAATATATATTTTTTTAATTAAAAATTTGGATAGACAAATTCAACGTCTAGGCAAAAGATTATTAGTTTTTGTTAACAATCTAACAAAAATAATCATATGACATTATGGAATAAAAAAACATATTCTAAATGTGATGAAATCAATTGCAACAATATTTATTAGACATTTTTTAAAATTATATAATTTGTCATTGTCTTATCCTAAGATTTTTCACATGATTTCTCATGTGATTTTTCAAAAGATAATTTAAAAGTAATAATTAAATCAATGTTTTAGTAAATAGTAAAAATAAGTTTTTGAAACATAATGTTAGTATATGTATACTGATGTATATGATGTATCTATCTTGTGATTTGAAACGTGATCTAATTTTTTTTTTTCATGTAAAGATAACTGCATGAAGAAAATGATTCGCTAAAAATTATTACGTTTTCTACTGATAGTGGATCACAAGTAACCGAAAAATTATTATGATAAATACCAAATTTTGACAAAGAAGTTTATTTGATATACTATAGCAAAAATCGAAAATATGGAAAATTAATAAATTTTTAAAAAATCTTCATCTATAGATATACAAAATCCAAATTTATCTGTTTATTCTAATCCTTTTTTATAATTATTCTGTGAAAGAATTTTAGTTGATGAAGTAAAGCGTTTACATATTTAATTTGTTTCTTGTAAGATATGCAGTGAGGACTATCTTTAAATAAAATGTATATTTTGATTTAAACCTATAATAGGAAAAAAAAGCTAATAGTATTTACTAGACCAGATTATTTGATCGCAGTACCATAGTATGTAATATTGTGGTTATTTTAAAATCGATATTTAAATAATTTAAGATGTATTATACATACATTCCATCATGTTCAGCGACCAGACTTTCTGGTCTAATTTGAAGAATGTTTTTCTTAAAGCAATCGTTGTAACATCTTTGGCATATTCTATAAAAAAGCATGCCCTAAAGCACTATACATATCTTAATAAAAATTTTCGACCTAGATTATCTCGAATAAAAAGATCTAAATAAATATATGGTCGATACTTTATTAGGTATTTAAATTAAATTTTGAGGCAGTTGTTTCTACAAAATTTCTTTCTTTCACATAAAAGATATCACTGTTGCTGATTTTTATTTCATTTGTCGTGCAAAAAAAAAAATGACGAGAAAAATATTTTTCAACATAGATCTGAATAATAACTCTTTTCCCAACCGTCACATAATCAATCTTGTATGAAAAAGTTTAAAACTGATGAATGAATCGATGATAAATTGCATAGCTTTAGAAAGGTTCTATATCAGCTATAATTTTCTAGATTATTACGCTGTAATTTTTAACTTTATTATTTCTTATTTACTTCTGCACTGTTAGTATAAACAAAAATAACCTCCTATATTAATAAACGAATTAACATGAATATTCAGAACGAGACAGGCTCCCTCTTGAAACTTGTCACAGGCAGTTAAACTTCAGGCCTGCTGCACGAAGTTCTAATATTAAAACTTCCGTTTCATTACCCGACAAACTCGTTCGATTTTTTTCTCGAATAAAGAGCTCAGCTCGCGCAGCGGAAAAATATTAACATTGCACGTTTCAAAAACCGGTGCAAAATGAGCCGGCGCATATTGGAAAGCAGGCCTAATTGCCGAAAGTTTGGAAAGTAAAGATGACAGTAAATGATTATGATATTAATACGCTCCACATTGAAATTAACCAAGAGCGCAGGTGTCCCTCGCTTGCGGCGCGAACGGCAATTAAAGACAGCCGAGTCTTTTCGTCCTCTTTCTCCCTTCACCGTCGCTGCGATATCGGGTAAGAAGGCATTTTAAAAGCGCGCAACGTCGAAAATTCATGAGGTAATTCGGGCGCGGAGCGCGTATGATGCGCTTATATTTAAACTTGGCTTCAAAAATTTTATTCGAAGGGCAAGTGGTCAAAAAGTTACGTGCGCCGGGTCCTCGCGTGCAATCGTTAATTATCGAGCTGCCGCTCGTAAATAAGGCCCGGCGATCGCGAGGAGAGCTCGATAAACGAAATGGAATACTCGGGCTTTTACGATCGTTTCGATGTCTGTCTAGGTTTAGTGCTAATCTGATGAGATTTCGAGATAAAGGGGAATAGTGGAAGTGCGTCAGTTGTAGCGGAAATTTTGTACAACTCGTGTAACTTGAAGGTTTTTTTATTTATTTTTTCGCAATTGTATATATATATTTTTTTTTTGAAAAACATATTAATAAATATGTATAATGTTGTTGAAAGGTACAATGAACTGTTTATAAGTTGATTGCTCCTGTTTGTTTTAGGAGCGCATCCATTAACTATTGAATTTTTTTATTTTATAATTGTACATATTTTACATTTCAACGTTATAGGTACTACATCATAAATAGAAAATTAATTAGACCCATAATGATTCAAATTTTTTAGTCATCAACTACCTAATTTCCTAATGAAGCCTACTTTCCTAAGGAGCTAACTAACAGCAAAAATAATTATATTAATAATTATATTAATATTGATAATCTAAATTGATTTTTTTAGAGTCTTTTTGAACATATTTATTTATAATTTTGTATATAATTTTCTAATTGGGTATAAAAATAAAATTGATTTTATATCTGTAAAACTAAAATTACATTAAAAATATTAACAACAATTTGTGATTATCAAACTTCCTTATTCATTTTCTAATTTTTGTAAATAAAAAAAATTGTTTGAATAAGATCTTAAAAAATTAGAACAGTTAACATTGTCAGGATATTGTTTACCTATGATTAAAGTACAGTGAAAGTCGAGGATAAAAATAACAAAATACGAAAAGATTACTTTCCAGGAAAATGGCAATATTTATTCAGCAAAGAAATCACGCAACGAGGCCCTTAAGCCTACTTTTCGATTCTCTACCCATTGAATGATGTGTTTATAATAGCGTGCATTACGTGAAAGAATTTGCGAAGGTAGAGTTTGTGGAATCCACACCGGACGGCAATATTACACACCTGGTAATTCGCATTCTCTTGAAAAGAAGTCTTCAATGATGATCTGTTCTTTCGTGCAGCTCTCAAACGATTCTATGAAGTGTGAATTTTACAGTGCAGTTAATTATGTAGCAGGTTTGCGTGTGTTTATGAAAAATTATTCATAAAAATTATTTCATTGCAAAAAGTGAAAGGATTTACTTTTGTCTTTATTCTTAAGAATTGTAAGTTAGAATGTTTATTGAATTGGCTTTTATTGTTGTCATGATAAATTGTTTGAGATAGAAAGGCTTGATCACTGGCACTCCTTAAAGACATCAAAACAATTTTAGCCCCATTAAGAACCACGTCAGACTGCAGATTTACTCTAACAATATTTATTTTTTATTTTCATTCATTAAAGGATTGAATTACGTAGAAAAAATATGTATTTAAAGGGATAACTGTTTTTCAAATAGTTTTTATTATGTGTTGCTATTCTAAACACGAGTTCATACTCTTACACAAACTATTTTACTTGTAAATTTCAATAGATAATATCTCGCAAATGTTCACATTCTTAGGATTTTTAAAATAATTACGTTTATATAAAAATGAATAAGAGTTCATGAGATATGTTTGACTCATTTTGAATCACGAGATAGATTTCTACTGAGAAATTCTGATTAAGAAATTCTCGAAATGAGTCATTAACATAAATAAGTTGAAGCTACATGCATAGTTGCGCATTAGTAAGAGCGCTCATTGATTAAAGTATACTCTTGATAGTTGCAAAAAAAAAATAATAAAATATTTAATATAGAAAAATAAAACATTACAAAAATCAATTACTGAAATGCTTCTATCGAAATTATTATTTTTTAAAAAATAATCAATGGGAAATTTTGAATGCGCAATTTAGTCGTTGTAGGTAGCTTTGGTGATGGTATCGTCTACCTCAGCTTGGAGTACACTTTAATGAGTTTAACCAAGTACGTATACGAACGCAAACGTGTATATAAGTGTGAACCATGCGGGTACACTTGTACTTGAGCAACGCGAAAATAATATATTTTGGATGCATATCTATCGTACGAGACGTGGACTAGCTTTTTGGAAATTTCGAAAATTAAGAGTTTTAACGAGACGAAAACTATAATAAATTACATGAATTTTGTGAAATCAAAAATAATGTAGATAATTTTTATCAAAAAAAAATTTTTAATCAGTTTTATTTCAAAATAAATTAATACAGAAAAAACAAAAAGGTAAATGAAATATAAATAATTGAATTTTTCTCCATTATATCAATTTGATATTTTCGTAAATGTCTTTTATTGATTTTTCGAGTAAGGTAACAATTACATAAAACCACGTTCCACTGACATCCGATAAAATAAAATATAATATTATTTAATATGTTTCCATTATGGAAGCCTAAAAGAAGTTGTAAATAAAAAAGGCCTGAAAAGTTTGCAAACAATTTTTTTAATAATAAACTGGATTTAATCGATAATTGAATTGTTTATTTGTTATGAATGTTACTCGATCACGAACAGCATAGAATTTATTTAATTATTTAATGAAATAAATGGTTGATAATCTGTTTAGCGGTAATAATCATTTCTACGTGACCATATATGATCAGCCACGTGAACATCAAAACCATTGACGGCACGCTTTGCCTGCAGGCTTCTTGAAAAAAGTGAAGGTCTTTCTAACTTTCTAGACAAAATTTGTACGTAAGTCATAAGAGAGTAAAATTTAAGTGCACGCTTTCTCTGAGTACATTGTAAAACGAACTAAGGTTTTATTTTTATTCATCATTATTCTATCATTCAGCTATACAAAAATGTAGTGAAACTCTTAAATGCATATGGTCTTATCTAAAATCACGAGGTCTTTTATTTTGTCCTACTTTTCTTTCATCAACACTAATATGTCTTAGTTGCCTCCTTATTGTACGTTTATACTTAACAATTTTACGTATAATGATATTGATCAAAAGGTAAACTTTGAAAACCAACAACAAGCAAAAGGTAAACTTTGAAAACCAAAACAGAATAAGTTTGAAGAAAGTATGGAAAATTTTGGAATGTTTTTTAGATGAATCACTAGGCCGTGCCTATACCTATAACGTATCTCCGTGCATCTTTTTGTCCCGCCATGATTTATATGGGTGGTCCACTCGATTACTTTACTGAATTCCTATCCTGATTCCTCGTTCATTCTTCCAGAAAAATAATTTCTGAAACTGACTTATAATTTTTCCACTATGTTACCCGAACGGAAATAGTTAAAATTAATCATTGAAATTTTGTTCAAGTGATTAATTAAACTCAAGTATATTTTCATAATATTATAACATTATTTTTGTCCAGTTTACGTACTACTCATCAACCAGATGCCAACAAGAATCATATATCATAAAAGACAAACTTTTAAAATTCTCAAAATTTTTTTGCAAACTTGTCTCATGTAATCCTCTCAGCAACTTGTAGCTTCTCGACCGAAGCTACATTTATAATCCCCCTTGAAATGATCCTTCAACCAGCAACACAACCAAAACCCTGCATCCTACCAACCTACCACACAGCTCATCCTTACCAACCGATTTCAATATAATAAACCATCCACGTCTCTTGCCCATCTCGCGATCCGCCCATTATAAATGAACGCTCGCTCGCAATTAATTAAAGCGATTACCAAGTGCAACGAGGCGCGCATATAGAGCCGAAAAAAAAGCCCACACCACGACATCCACAGGCGCGATAAGTCAGAGAGCTCCGGCTTATTGATCATTTTGAGGAAATTGCGAGTCAGTCAGAAAGAGCTGGTAGAGCCGCGAGAGAAGGGAGGACGAGTTTAATCAGCGCGTCGGTCGCGCGGACGAGGAGACAGCATTCCGCGCAGGCATGTAACATGGCGTCGGACCGAGAGACTACGATAATTTATTAACTAGTCCGGCGAGTCTCGAAGCTGCTGTTGGCCGCTGCAGCTCTCTAAGCGCGCGCGAGAGCCATTGAGATTCCAGCGAAATTTCGCGAGATATGAAACTCTAGACGGTTGGCGAATTTTAATAAAAATGCAGCCCGTTTCCTCCTGCGTTTCTGTGCCCGTTGTGTACGTGGGTATTTGGGAGAGAAAAATATAAAGTCTTCGAGCCGAGCCGTGCGGAGGTTGGGTATGAGTACGAGCGCCGCTGACGATTCTGGATATAGTTTCCACTCCGAGCCGGTTTGGAATCTTGTGCACTTGCTAGCCTTTTTTTCCTCGCTCGTGTGGCTTTCGGACGTTTCGTAAATGTATTTAAATATCGAGCGCAAGCGAGCAGAGGTGTGTATGCGCGGGGCCGAGGCTGGTTTTCGAAAAGTATTTTCAAGTTGCTTTCGCCCGTCCTGAAGTTGCTGAGTCTTGCTGTGGTTTAGAACGGTTTTTGGTTTTTATTATTGGATGATTATAGCAGGTTTATATGAATTTTTTAGGCACTGATGGTTATTTAACTTTTTTCTGTTTTGCAGTGATACGATGGAATCGTCTGATTGATGTTAGCTAGCAATCGTTCATGCCAGTTATTATTACCTTGCATTCACTTTTTTAGATTGTACGTTGCGAGTAAAAAATTGAATAATAGTTACCTGTAAATGTGTGGAGCTAACATAAACTTGTATTAGTTAAGCAAACGTTTGATTTAAGCAAAGATATTTTTAAACAAGATTTATTGAATATAATGTTACGAACAGAAAATTTTGACTGCTTCTATTTTTATATATGTTTGTGAAATTTCTTACATTTAATTTTTTCTTTATAATTTATGTCGATTAAGCTACGGAAAAGTACGAAGCGGATATTTTGCAGCTTGTAATAGCTACACCGCGCAATGATAAACAAATCTAAATTTATATAAAAAAATAATTTTAATCAACTTTACCAATCAAAACATAACGTTAAATATGAATATTTCCTTTTTAATTAAAAATTGATTCGTCTTATAGATACCAAACGCAGATGCAGTCAGCGTCATCTGATCGGCACAGCAAAACAATAAAGCCACTACAAAAGCAAAAGTACAAACGCTCAATCTTCCATAAATTACCATCTACACTTCGATTATCGCCATCCCCGCTCAATAGAATCAGCATGCAGACAACCGCGTTTATATACATCAGACTCGAACCCACAGCTTGCTTCCATTTACGAGTGGACATAAATTCAACCGGTAACTCGATCGGCTTTGTCTAATCGGCGCTCCTCCTAAGAGAACGAGAGAGACGGAAAACGAGCGAGCGAGTAACATATTCCCCCAAAAAATCGCGAGAGATCGTAAAAAGCCGCGCGCTCGTTCGCATAACAAGCTCTCTTCTCGATCCGCGCGTCGTCCCGCGCGCGGCTCGCGCGATAATCCGGCCTCTCTCGCGTTTATTGCCCGCGCGCAGAGGACTCGAACGGCTGGCTTATGCGCTCAGGTATATAGGGGAGAAAATTCCCGAGCCTTGACGCAAAAAGACACGACGCCCTGGGGCGCTTCTATATATACACACGCACACACATTGGCATAGGTATGCGCGCGCGGCGCCACTCATTCGACGAACCCTACAGGCCGCGCGTTCGCTGCGCGCAAGGCGATTCTATAATCGCGAGATCCGATCGCGCAAGCGCACGGCTATATGTGTATATGCGGTATGTGTACTTGCGAGGAGGTATATATGGGAATGTATATTTATTAACGGCGCCGTAAGAGCGAGTGCACTTTTCCTTCCTGCGTGCGAGCGTTGAGTCAACAGACGCGTGTTTTCAGGAACGCTGTGTCTGACGCGTGGGACCTCAGCTCTCTTTCTATATGAAGCCTGGAGTTATATCCCGGCTTATCGGTAGGGGAGATCGAGCGACGGCGCGCTCATGGGTATATGTGGAAAAAATTCGCTCAGGGTCTCATAGTTTCGAAGCGCGCCGGGAACAGACCTGCTTTTTAGCCGATCTCTCGGCTCCGGCCGAGGTGTTGCCTTGTAATCGTTTTTAATTTCATTTCTGACTGAGTGGGAATGCTCGGTTTTGCCGTTATCGTCTAGGCTTTTGAAGGTTAGTGTTATTTTTACTTTGTGAATTAATGGACGTTGTTTCTCATGATGTTACGTTTTTAAGTTCGTTTGAACGCTCATTTAGTGAAGTAGTAATTGAAGAGAATGACTAGAAAGTTAAATATTTTTTACAAGAATTATTCGTATTTATAATACACATTTGGTTTTGAATTTCTGACCATTTTTTTTTATGAGGACTACGTATTGGATCTCGGCTACCATAAATCTTTTCGCCCACCTTACAATTCCTATATCCTCGCTATTAATTTTTTTGTGCCTCACCCAAATCTTTAGCTGATCGCGGCGTCAAAACGATAATAATCAACGCGCTTTAGTAGTTTCTCTTAATCCATTCGACTTGCTAACCCACATTTATTTAAAAAAAAACACTCACGTCAGGTAATAGGTACAATGTTTACCGGCACGAGAAAAACTCGGCAGTCAATCAAGGCGAGTGCATATGCATACACGTCCAGTATTTCTACTTCTTGTCTTTGCCGCCTCGCGCTTATAGTGTCAGCATTACAAATGTTCGAATCAGCAAATAAAACAATCCGCGAAGAGCAAACGCGCGCGGATGCAAACAATCTTACAAAATCATCCTCCGTACTGTCAAGGTCGGCCCAATAACTTATTCCACGCGAATAGCCGCGTCTCATCATCAGAGCGAAAAAAACCGGCATCGCGAAAAACAACATTCCCAGCGCTTCTAACCAGAACCCGCTGCAGGTTGCGATCAAAATAGATGCGGCGCAAAAAGTAATCCAGTGTCGGCTCATGTCCAGCTTCCTAAATTGGCGAGTATATATATATACGGGGTGGATGCTCGTAAGCATCGTTCGGCAAGTGCATTGCAAGAGAGCGGCTCTCTCTCCTTCTCTCTCGGACTTGTGAATGACGCAAACGGCTCACCTAAGTGGGACTGAATCACTTAGAGCGTGCAGCACGCGCCGCGACCTTCGTAAAAAGCCGTCGATCGGAGATTGCGGGGAATGCCGATCGCGCGCTCGCGCTCGATCGGCGCCGCGACGATGTATCAATCAAAATAAAAATATGCAAGATGGGAGAGGAGGCTCTATTATTAGAACGTTACGGTGGACGATGAAAAAGTCGCACCGATCGCCAGTGCGCTTCTTTCGTGCCGATTGCGAAACGATCGAGATCGTTGCGACACTTTTTCACACGCGAAATCGGCGCCGTGTTAACTGGTTTTAATTGCGGAGTTAATTTAATCTCCGGAGCCTGTTGCTCGTGGCACTTTTCTAAATAGGAAAGAGGTTTTTTGCCTTCGTGGGAAAGAGGAAAAATCGAAACTGTTATGCGCGCCGGTATATAAGAGAGAACTTTCCCCGTGTTGCCAGAGGTCAGCGAGCGAGCGCGAAGTTAAAGCGACCGCAATTTTCAGCGCTGAAAGAGAGAAGCCGGTATGCGCGCGTAGCTTGCCTCGCTCTCGCATCGAAACGGCTTTTAATGCCGTTTGCGCGTTGGTAAACGGTTTTATGTAACGTTACTTCTTTTTCCTTTTTTATTAATTGCTCCTTAACTTTGAGGGAACTAGGCGCGGTCTTGAAAATATGGAACGCAGCGAGTTGCTCAATCGTCATAAATGGTTTATGTAATGAAGATCGGTGAGATTTATGGGTCGAAAGTGCGATTGATCATCACGAGAAATTACTTTATGTAGCATTGCGTTT
>JAPYZB010002864.1:0-18799 GCA_030522745.1 Eupelmus kiefferi
TTTTCTCGATTTTTCCGCGCGCTTTTGCATCGGTTCACCAATTTTGTGCCTGTAGCGCGTTCGAATGTCTCTACGGAGCTTTCCACGTCGTGAGTCACGAAAGTGGATAAATAGATTGAATGGAGATGTTCGGGGTATTATTGAGATTTATTGTTTTATTGTATGATGGAGAGAGGACTTTGACCAAATGTTAAAAACAAATGACAAGTGTATGGAAGAGTGGAACAAAACTTTGTCATTAAAAAACAAAAATTGAAATAAGTGTACTCTCTACCTATAAAATTTACCTAGATAGTCAAATTTTGGTAACAATTTGGTAATGTTTGAACGAGTACTATTCTAATTTTGAGCATGTTCTAACAAATGTATAGTATTTCAAAGTTCGCATTTCATTTATAAATAGACTATAATTATTTCACTCAAGCATTCCTGCTTGGAAGTAGATTAAAATAGAAAGTTTTGTACTTCATAGGCTCCAAAAAAAGTTAAAAATTCCATTAATCACATAAATTAAAAGACAATTTCAATTTTGGAACTATTTTTTCAGTTTTATGTTGCATGTGACCTCTTAAATTGTTTGACTTTAAATGTTTGAATGATTTTGCTTGAAAAATTGTGATTGACCTCACAAATGTGGAAGTTTGATGAAAAAACCCGTTATTTTAATCTAAAATTTAAACTATTAAAAAAACAAAAAAAATTGCCCTTAAAATTTACATAACTAAATGAACGAATAAATCTAAAAAAATCTTTATTTCAGAACTGTTATTTTATTTTTTTTTTAAATAAAAGAAATAAAAAATCAAAACATTTACAATATAGTTCCACTCTGCCTTATATTTCATTTAAAATAAAATTAATTCTAAAAAAATTATCTTTATACATTTATTAAATTATAATTACACATTAAATTTAAGTACCTGTTACTACCTTTGTTTCAAAAACATCAGCACTACCACATCCTACCAACAGCATTTCGTACAATTCAACGTAAAAAAACACACCTCAATTCAAACCATAAATCACCTACATCTCCAATACGCTATCACCTCAAACATTCACACTTCCCACAATCGCACTCCCATTGCCCAACGCTCAACCTAGAATGCCCCGTATATCCATTCCCGACACCCTTCACCTTCGTCCCTCGCGCGCTTCGCCTTTCTTCCGCGAAGTCTCCCTTATACATATCTTCACGCTCTAAAAACGGACGCGATCGACACTTCATCACATGCATAAAACATGCAAAAACAAAAAGCAAGAGATCACCGTTCCTACCGCTGCCGCTTCTCGCTTATCGAAGGTGAACGAGCTCCGCGCCAAAGACGACTGCAGCCGTGGGATTTTCTGCTCGGTGAGAACGCAGCCGCTTTATTTTAAATACGGATGCACCGCACGAGAAAAGTTTGCGCGACGTCAAATATGGAGCGAAATTGCCGGGCGAAGGTCGCTTTGATTCTCGGCCGGATGAACTGGCGCGCAAACGAGAAATTCGCGAGTTTTTCGAGAGGTTGTTTCATAAATTATGTGAATCATATCGTTTTACAAAGGAGCTTGGGTATTGCTGGGATCGAGAAAAGGACTTTCAATGATAACGGAAGCTTTAAGACTTGTGTGCTTGGTGTATACGTGCGAAATATTGACTGTGAAAATGAATATAAACTTGTGCATGCGGAATTTATTAAGTATGCGCGAGTCACGAAAAACCTGAGTTTGTTGAGTGGTTTTATAGCAATAAATTCTAGGATTGTTATCAGCAAAAATTTTTATTTACAACTTATGCAGAAATATTTTATTTATAAAATCTCGTTGGCCTTAAATTTTCGAAAGCCCATGCCAACAATATCCAGAACCAATAAAATATTTGTAATTAAATCCCTCTTTCTAAAACTCCTGAATTTACTGTCTGCACGTTTCCTGCCTTCGCAACTATCTGGATCTCCCGAGCAAATGCATAATCCCCGCTAAAACCAAAGGCGAATGTAAATTTTATCAAACGAGAATTCTCTGTATTACTTTCAATATTTCCATACTATTCGCCGCCAATCTCCGAGGGATATCTCCTTGCACAATTTGTATTCGTAGAAACGCGGGGTCCGATATGCATGCGCAAAGTGCACCGAGCAATTATGCCACTCGGAACGACAATCCGCATGAATTTCCATCGAATGCTGAAGCGGAATCATCGAGCCGTCCCTGTATATACGAGAGCTGAAACTTTACTCTGTACTAACGATCGCAGTTGCTGAGCGCGCGTATACAGCGTTCCGGTGTATAATGACGAGATTTCGGAATATTGAATGGGATATGCATGAATTGCCGCGATTATATTGAAAGTTTTTCATTGGATAAATATTAAATTTTATAGGACAGGGGCGTGGGATTGGCTTTTCTATCGACGCTTCAGGTGCGGGGATTTGATTTTTATTACAGCGATTTACTTGTTTCTTATTAGTTGGTCTTGATGTTGTAAGATTGAGCTTTTAATACGTTTCATTAAAAGAAAAAATTTATGAATTTCTGAAACACCTTTAAACACATCGTCATCTTAGTATTCTTAATGGCAAAACCTATAAAGCACAATAAAGATCCTTTCTATTTAAAAAAATTGAAACTATCATGTAAAACAATTTACAATTCACACAAGACAAAACTAAAAAAATTTTCACTTCAAACCACTACAAAAAGCTCGACCAACCCGATAAACAGGCAAACGAAAATTCTAAGGACAAACTCCAATTAAAATCCCCCAAAATCCCATTTCCCGCTCATTAACGTAGTCTTTCACAAGGGATTTCCGCTTTCCCTCGACTCTCTCATCCACACGCTCACGCTTAATATAGAGTCCCAGATTAGCGACTCGGCCCGCATACACGCGAAGAGCGACAAGCTCGGAATTTCTTTTTCTAGGTGATTCATACATCGCGATAAGCACCGAGCAGAGCGCAAACCGAGTTTCTTTTTTTCTCAATCCCTTTAAGAGCTTGTACGACAAGTGTAGGCTCGGCCGCTACACGGATCCGCTGCGATCTTGACATTTGCACGTTTTCTCGCGTTCGTGCGAGGTTATATCGGTTTAGCCGGGGCTTGTCTTTTGAACGGAGTTGGATCTAATTTGTTTGGTAGGAAGTGTCTGGTACTCTTGAGTTCGGCCGAGCGATTTGCTGTAATACACTTCCGGTATCGAGGTATTAAGCTTTCAAATGTGGTGTTAGCGAGTTGTAAGCAGGAATTATTTTGTTTTTACGGAAAAGTCTGTATATTCGTATCAATTAAAGTTTATCTTTTATCAGATAGTTTTCAAACATTATCAATCGAAGCATCTGGGTAACATTCTGTAATCCTGCGAAATAAACCGTAATTTAATACCATAAGAACAAATTTTATGAACACCTAATTTTCTTGCGTAACACACACGCCATCTAGCACTTTAAAATACGTAAGCGCAATCTAAAATGCTTGTACCGCCAGCACTTATTTATTTACGCTAATAAATAAGTAAGGCCGTCATTACAAAGTTGCGATCGAAACACTTAATCTCCACGCAACGGTTTCCCTCATTATCTAATTATAAGAAAAATAAAAAAGATGTAAACATATCCAATATCAAAAGGAATTGCCATAAATTGCGCTGTTTATACAATTATTCCTATAAACACCACAATTTAAGCTCAAACGGCCGTCACAATCATTCAAAGCGTTCGCCTGCAAGTGTAATTTCTTTAAAAGCACACTAATCCGAAGCTCGTGTGTGCGTATATATATGTAAGCACGTGCGTGTACGAATGTATGCCTCCGCACTGTAAATAATTATTCTCGGCCTAAAAACTTTTTCCAATTACTTTAATACCTCATTACCACGAATCGCGCACGCGCACGTAACACAGCGCCGAGAACAATGCAAAGTCCTGCAGCGAACCCTTTTACCCTCCGGTGTACACACACTTTTCCCCGAGTGAGCGCAACTGTTCTGCCTCTTATTTTTCCTACTCATTCTCCGGCGGCTGTCTTTAAATTCCCTCCCCTCCGGCGCTTTAGTTCCATAACTTTTTTCGTCTCCTAGATACTTTTCTCTTGCGCTCGTTATGCTCCTTTCTTTTTCTGCGCCGAGCTACCGTTCTGTGTTTCGCTGCCGGTCGTGTGCCCTTTTTTTCACGATCTCGAGCTGCTGCCGCCGTTCTGTTCTGCGTTATATTCTTTTTCCTTCTCGGCTTTTCTCCTCGGCTGTTTATTTCACTGTTCCGCGGAAATAAACGCGGATATAAAAACTGAAATTTATTGCGATCCTTATGAAATCTTTTTCGAGAAGCAGCTCTCCGTTTCGGACTCGCGGTTGCGCAACTTTGCGCGCCTTTTTTTTACTGGGTCACGCGGGAGTTTAATTTTAATGCGCGAGCTTTATGGAAGATTAAAACTGATTCAATCTAGTTTTATTATATTTAAGATAACAAGCTATGAAAATTAATAAACTTTTTCACTCAAGTGTTTTTAAACTTTCCCTCAAAATTGCCTCCGCGCCGCTCCTGCTCTTTTATTTCGTTAACTACAATTCCTGCTCGCAAGCGTATTTTAACTTCAAGGGTGAGAATGAGAGGAAATTAGAAAAGGGCCCCTCTCGCCGCTTTCCAGCTGTAGTGCCGTCATTTTCTCCGTTACAGTTTAACAGTTCTTAGTACCGGATGCACTTTACATCTTAATCTGCATGCAAACGACTTTGAGCATTTTATGCTCGTCTCGAAATTCTAAGCAAAGTTTATTAGCCCCGTCGAGGGCGGATCCGCTGCGCGCGCTCAGGCTGTTTAATGCCAGTTTGTTGAGTCGTCGCATATTACGAGCGCAAATAACTCACATTTTACCGACAGTCCAATTTATGATTTTTTTTTTTATTTTTTTGTTTAGCTCTAAAAGTGCATTGTACTAGTACGGGCTTCGAGGAGGCTGGAAATGCCGGCGTACGTCGTAATTTTCTGGACGTGAAGCGGATTGAGATTCCAGGAATTTGAACTGCGGAAATTTAAGGTAATTTAAGGCTTGTTTCAAATATTTCACAAAAACTGGAATTTTTACTGCTACGATAATAATAGATACTAGTGCTATGCTTTCCATGTAGAAAGTCCTGTTTGTTACAAAGATCTTTCTGACGCAGTCATTGAGATCTGTATTGTATTATACTGAACTAGATCTTGTACGTTATTCTTATATCTGACTACAGAGTATACATATCTTATTATTAGATTTTATTTTTACGTTTTGACTGATTGATAGATTTTATGAAAATTGTAACATTACGCGTCTGATATCCTAGCTGTAGATCAAAGTACCTGACTTATGTAAAGCTTTATACTTTGTACTAAGTTGTGCAATAAATAAATAATCTATCTATCTATCTAAAGTCTTACCAATCAGAAAGTTCTATTTTCGCTGGTTTATTCTACGTGTATTACTTGTATCAAGCCCAAAAATTTGATTTCAAATATTCAAAACAAAAAACCTACGACTACTGTAGCAGTCCTACCCAATCTACTCAACAAGTCTATGCCGTGCCAAATATTCATAACTTTTTCACTCACACGCATTAGCAAAACCTCGCGCCAACTAGCTTAAAAAGCTATCCGCGCAAAAAGCAAAAACTGACACAGTCCCCAGAACCGTGCCGTAATAACATCACCATCCCAACTATATACAGACACAGACTCAAAAAGAAGGCTCGAACGGATAGCTCTCGCGTCGAGCTGTCCGCGGGAATCTCTCACATCCGGCCAATCCATCTACCCGGCGCGCGATATGCGCCCTCTCCTCCCTAATCCATTATTCGTGCCGTATTAACCCGCCGGGAGCGAGATATGGAGCGGCCTATGGGTAATTGGAATTTTCAGCATTACTATACGCGTCGCTGGCATTCCGTTTTTCTCTCTTCCTCTTTCACTTTCTCTTTCTACATTTCATATAGGTGTATATATATAGATAAAAAGCGCGCGGGAATTCAGGGGCGAGCGCTTTATCACTTTTGTATCGAGGCCGCGGGGATGGAGATGGATTGGATTATGGAGATTTTTTCACGCGCCGATGTCGATTCGATTACGAGAGCGCGGGAGAGTTTTGGCGCTATTGGGGAGGATGAGCGATGGACGGCTGAGTTTTGATGAGCCCTGATGGCCGCTGAGCTGGTGCTGTTTTTTTGGAAACTGGAGCTGCTTGTAATGGATGGTGGCTTGAGCGAAAATATGCATGGATGGGCGTATAAGTTTTGAGTAGAGAATAAAAATGAATGTGAATCGTTTGATTGTCTTATAATTTATTAAAACGAGATTAATAGGATGAAATGAATGTACCAGTGTCTTGCCGCACCCGCCTTTTTCTACTTAAACACGCGAGTCTACTCAAATACAACTTCCCGTATACATAATCTCTCCCGTGTCCCAGCCTCACCGTGACTCCTCTCTCCCATTTTCACCCGAACATCACCACGGAAAAGTCACTTAATACCCAACTGAAATCACGACGCCAATCTCCGATCTTGAAATAAAAGCTCCCCGTGTCTATCTCTTACCCATCTCTCGCGTGTAATAACAACGCACTCACACCTATCTCCCTCAAAAAAAAAGCAAAACAGCGCCTGCAAAATTACGAAACTCCCGGCTGCTCCTCCTCGACAGTCGCGCGCTCACGGAACAAACAGTGAAATCCTTTCATCGCGAGCCTATCCTCTAATGCAGCCGCTCGCGGGGCGTAAACTCGCGCGCGCTCAATTTGTTGTTCGCTCTCGCGTGCGCGCAGCTCGATATGTATACGTGTCTTTGTGCGCGCGGAGAGATGGAAAGTGCTATATGCACGCTTAGAGCGCGGTTCGCGCTCGCGCAGTACTCTGTCTCTCTGTCGGTCCATTACGCTGAGAGAATGAGAGAGGCAGAGATGTACACACGCGTCCTCTTTGTCTCTATCGGAGTAGTGTGTTGCGCGAGCGAGTTGCACTTCGCTGGGCGTGGGTGGATGTATTGAAGGTGTACATGCGCTCGGAGCCGGGTCTGTGATCTAATGTCTTTCGGTTTTACGATTTGGTTGGGAGTGAAGGAGCGTGGAGTGGTGGAGGAGAGTAGGAATATGTGGATAAAGAGAAGTTGTTGTACAGTATATTGTATTAATATTTGACTTATTTTTTATTTTCATTTTTATTATTATTAAAAATTTAGTTGATGTGAAGATTCATTTTTTAATATTAGATAGTTTTTCGATGATAAATTATGGCTAATTATCTTTGACGGCGAATCGCTTTTAACTCGCTGTCTATTAAGTCATCTCGAATCACTCTAATTGCTCTTTACATCCCATATAATCCGTGTCTTCAGATCAATGCCTAATTAGGTTAAATCAGTCAAATCACTTGAAAACCAAAGAGATAGCGAATTATATACCCTAACAAGATTATCAATTCGATAGAGCTTAGTTATAAACAACCTGATTTCTCTGCAGTTACATCTACAACCCCTGTCATACTTTTTACTTTTTCAAACATTACTCGTATGCATACATGCAAACATGCATACACGTACACATACATACACACCAACATCCACTTCATACCCGAGCAAAAAAAAAACAGCCCGATTAAATCCAAGCCAATAAATCCTCCAGCCCCAGCTCAAGTTCAACCTTCACGCGGCGGCGCTCCGGAAAAGTACATCCGTATCGCGGAAGCGAGCGGGCTGCTTTCACCATTGAACATCTGCAGCCGCGAGCGCGTCGGCTCTTTATATTTAGATTTTCCAGCAAGCCGTGCTCGAAAAGGATTCTCGAGTGAGTTTTCGGCGCGCACCTTCCGCGCGAGCTGACGAAGAGAGAGAAGAGACAGGGTTGAACGACCCTGACTTGTAGATGTAAAAGCGTGTATGTATACGCGCGACGCGAAAATCCGCTCTATTTGCGGATGCTCGGCGGCTTTCTCGTTTTGCTAGGTGATTCACCGGAAGGAAGACGAGCTTGTGCTAAATGCAGCGTGACTGGAAATTTGGCTTTGCTGGTGGGATTAATGAGCTGCCGACGAGGATGGTAATTTGGTGTTGGTGGAGATAGTGTTTGAATAAATTTCAATATGTTTTGTCATAATGTTAATTGTTATTACTATGCTTTTATAAAGTTATAGTGATTTATAAGCTGTTTGTGCGAGTGTATTATACGGAAATTTTGAATGCGTCTTACGTTTATTTGTTAATGGAAGCTTAAACATTTCTGAATGATTTTGGTATTGTGAAAGACAAGAATGAATCTTTCAACTATGTACTGCAAGTTTATAACGCCACTTAAGAAGTCCCGTTTTGGTGAACTTGAATCCTTGACATGTTTGTGAAATTGTTGAGAATTACAATCAAATTTTCAAATGACACGAGTTATATCATCATAGTTACTTAAACAAAGTGAACTTTAATAAAAAATAATATAAGCTATAATAAATAATTCTATTTTAGGCGTAACAAAAAAATTTCCTGAAATCCATCATGGCGCACATTATCTCAAAGAACGAATATCCAACTATAAAAGCCACGGGGCGCGTGTACGGAAAGTTCGAATCTTTTTTGCTCTTCGCGCGTATATAGCCGTGCCTTGCGCGATTCGCCCGACGAAACGAGAAACACGTGCATCGTCCAAGCGAAGAAAAAGAGGCTTGCCCCCGCTCGATTACAAGAAACGCGTTTCAAGAGCAAAGTCAGACGAAATGTTGCAGCATCGTTTCTTTTGGCACCGGCCCAAATATACACGTTCGTGCACAGGAGGCGTTTATCTTCGCCTTCGTTCGAGTTGTATGAAACTTTTAAAATTAGGATTTCTTGATGCATGAAAAACAATAAACTTTTGCTGCGTTGATTCGCGATACTCAAAATATTTGTTCATTCTTTGTTCATGAATTTTTGGGATGCTGTGGTAGAAAAATTACAACAAATAAACTTTATTTGTCAAAAAAAAATATTATTAAATTATTGCACGTGCATAAACTTCAGTATACATTATTTATCAAAAATTAATTTAAATGCATAAATATAAATCATATTTTATTTTAATTATCAATTAATTAAACACGAGATATGTGAAAATTAATTCTCCATAAAAAGACATAAATATAATAATTTTTGTTTGAATAATTTTATAAGATCATTAAAATAAAATATATAAAAAAATACAATTAATGTCGTTCATAACTTACAAAACTTACACAAAATTTCTACCTGTCTAAGCGTCTCTATGCAATTTATAACATCATAAATGTAGCTATCAAACAGTTATAAAACCCAATAGATTAATAATATTTACATAACAACCCTCGCACTCTTATTAAAAACTATTAGGCACACAATCACTGCATAACACGACGCAACGTAAGAAATATACAATCAATAAATCAAAAGCAAACTCAATTATACACCCTGTCTAAAATATACCATAAGCCTCCTCCTTCGCTCCGATTCTTCAAATTTCCCGAACTTCCCCTCCTTGCAAGAATTATGTCTCTATAGACAAGCATCGGAGATAACGGTTAATAACGTAAATACAGCCGAGGAGGCCGCCGCGCACTTTAGCTAATGCCATTGCATTACGCGCGACAAAATTGTCCTGCCCGCGCGCGCGCAAGCGCGAATTCCCTCTTTCGTAATAGCATATACGAGCGAGTATTTATAACCGTCGATTCGTTTCCAGGCGCGTATGCTGCAAAAAAGCCCGAGAATCTAAACGACGATCTCGCCCAGAGGATCGTTGCGCCTTGGCGTGTGCACACGGTTATATATGAATGTGTGTATGATTGTGTGCGTTTGTGTGCATGTACATGTGTGTATGTATATGTATATATGTGTGTGTGCGTGTGTGTGAGTGTGTGTGTATATGTGTGTGTGCTTGTGTGTGTGTGTGTGTGTGTGTGTGTGTGTGTGTGTGAGAGGGAGAGAGAAAGAGAGAGAGTTACGCGTATATATCGAGCGCGATCAGTGAGATTCTTTATCGAGTCGAGCCTCCGAGCCATGTGAAATTATGCGAGAGCTGCCGCCTAACGCCGGCGCGATAATGCGAGGGTGCGTTTCCGTCGTCTTTTTAGAGGATCAGAGGGAGGGAAAAAGAGATTACTTTTTTGGGAGTCTTTTTTCGTTTATTGGACTGGTGTCAAGGAAATGGTACGGTTCAGCTCGAGTTTATTTATTATACTTGTTTTATCAGAGCGCATAGAACTTGAGATGTAAAAGCCGATAAAAAATAATTCTTAGTATAAAAGTTCGTTTATTCTTCAAATTCAAAATTTGGCTAGTAAATTTGATTATTTAGATAGAATTGAGTTGCCATTTTTGGAACTCATCAGAGATTACACGATGGTGACCTGCCCGCAGTCAAAAAGGCTCATGCAGAGCGCGCGCCGAAAGACAGGTTTCGCGGAGAGTTTTTATCAAACGCGCCTCGCCTGTACTTGGCTACAGGCTCACCGCTCGATCCCGAAGAGTAATCCGATATCGCCAGAGGCTAGCGGAATTGCGCATTCGGACTAAATAGTAACGCGAGAGCTCGCGATTTTTCATGTTTTCTTGGGCTCAAGCGGTAGGAAGGCCGGTACTGCCCCGGTCTAGAACGGATTAATTAATTACAAACACTTTGGCTAGAGAATTAAATGAGATGTAATGAGGATCTATCTAGCTTGTCATATATTATTAATACACTTGTGTTAATCGTTCATGATCTTGTTAGAAACAAGTTAGTAGATAAAAAAAATTGTATTTGATTCCACTATTAAATTTTGTCCTTGATAAGGGGATAGAGGGCTGATTTAGTGCACTAGAAGGTCAGATTTGAGAGGCTGGTATAGATTATTTTTGGAGTCATGCTGTTTTGAGGTTCATCCTGGCTTGTTGAGTCTGGCGCGAATACTTTATTGATCTTGAAGACCGAATAATTCGCTCAAAGCGTTCAAATAGCATTCTTGTGTTTTAGGTATTATTTCAGTCTCACTTTCGTATATGTTTAATGTCAAATACTTCTTACTTTCTACCAAGACGCTCTTTTCTCAGTATTCAAAAGAGGTCATTGTAAAATGTCAGCGACGCACAAATCAGAATAACATCTAAAACTCGAGCAACGACTGAGGAAAAAAGCACAATCAATCCAATACCCAATAATCCACATCCGAGCTCGGCAAATGCAGCCTGACCAGCTCTCAACAACCCACATTCAGCGGAAACGCAAGTACGCAATTCCAGCCGAATCGATCGCGCCCAGCCGATAAATGATCCTCGACCGAAGTATACGCGTGCATCCAGTTTTGCTCGATTTTTCCCTTTATTCCCTCTCCTCAATAGAGAAGCCGAAGCTCTTTCCCCATTATATAGGTTCCGCTGCGTCTCGATGCGCAGCCTCCTCATGAAAGTAAAATCGATTATTAAATTTGCGGGCCGGCGCTCGGGCTCGCGCACGCTGCTACAGAAGACCGGTTTTCATTAAATGCGCCGCGCTCTCGCGCGGATGGATATTTTCAATTGAAACGTTGATTAAGAAATGAGCCGGGCTCTCAACATAAATTAAGTCGAAATGATCGTTAGCGTATCTCGTCCTGGGCGATTTTTGCGCGTAAATAGATTTGCCGAGCCGCGCGGTTTGATCAACTAATAAATTTCATTTTATTTTTCGCGGTGTAGGTTCGACGTGCAATTATTATTTGCCGGCTGGAGTTTTTGCGCGAGTTTATGGCTAGTATAAATATTAGCGCTGCGAGCTTGTTTAATAAATATTTACTATGATCGTTGTGTGAGGATCTAGCTGGATGGTTACGAAGAGTTTTTCGGAAAAAACAGGAACGCTCGTGAACTTTTTACGTTATTTTCAGCCAAGACTTTAATTCGTGGATTTTTGTCAAACTTTAAATTGGTTATAGGAAAACATAACGTTATCCAAGAGATTAATTTAGACTTTCACTTTGTACAATGGTTTCTTGAAGAAACAACGCTATAATTTAAGTTTCATTTCAAAACTTGAGCTGGGTTTATTTTCATATATTATCCTTACAAGGATAATAGTCTATTACGTGATTGTTATCGTTGCGGAAAATTGACTTAGCAGGTTTTTAGATAAAATACCTCATCTTACGAACAAGTCAAAACAATGACGTATACGATCGTTTATAAAATTAATTTGTGAACGAAATTATCCGTTGCACCCAGCAATTCAGAAATTACCGTTCTTGATAAACTGTTTCTAGATTTTTACAGTATATCAAGAAATAAATTTTTGATTTTCAAACACTCTTATTAATACTATAAACATTTCAAATTAGCCTTCTATGAACAACTCTGAATCGCACGTCCAACCCCTATTTCTAAAATCACATTCCCACTCCCACCCTTCCAAACACCCTATATTCAATTCAACCCGAAACTCACCCTGGCTGATACTTGCTGTAACCAGTAGCCGGCGTCGTGGTTCCTATTCCACTTGGGAAAAGCGACACCAAAGGCTCCTTTTGATGATGAACCACCGCGTTGTACGAGCTCCTGCTGGCACTAGGCTCGACCGACAGCATGCTCAGTCTCTCGTCGCGCTTTTGATACAGCGACCTTAAGGAGTTCCTGGAGGTGGAGGTGCTGGGATGATGAGTCGTGGATGGGTGATGAGCGGGTGGAGTTGCCGTGGACGAGGCACGGGAGAGACTGCGGTGGCCGAGGTTGCGCGAGTCCCGCCGGAGCACGGGGGTGTAGTCATGGTGGCTGTGATGCCGGCTGTGAGGGTACTGGGCTGTGTGGCCGTTGTGCCGGGGTGACCAGTTCACCGCGCCTGGGTTCTGAAATGAATCGGTTGTTAGGTTTTTCTATTGAATTATTTTGGTGTTTTTTAAGTTTATACTTTTTTTGGTGCCTGTTAGTACGTATTTGAGAATTGAATTGCCGTGCAAGAATTAGACACTGACAAAAAGCTTACTTCGAATCGAAAATTGGTCTACAGGGATTTTTAAGTAAAGTTTAATAATTTATTGTATATGGTCCTTAATATGGTCAAGTGACTATTCATAAATTTTTAGTAGTTAATTTATTAATACAATTTTTTATACAAATTTTGTTTACATAGTCACGACTATAACCAGTTTTGACTAACTAGTAATTTTTCCTTAAATAAAATGATTTAATTAATTATCAAATATTTTTATTAAGACAAGATTTACGAACGAGTAAATGATATAAATCTAGAACTCAAACAGTCATTTATAAAATTTTAATTAAAAACTATCAGCATTACTTAACTAACAATTATTTCATTAACAAAACATCCATCAGAATTTAAACACACCCACAATCATAAAATAAGGTAATAAAATTCATTACCTTATGATGATGCGAGGATCCATGATACTGGTGTGCCTGATGAGTCTGGTGGCCGGCTGTGGACGTATCGCAGAGCGCGCCGGCTATAAACAACGGCACGAGGAGCAAGAGGAAGACGCTGCGAAACGGAGCCATGACTCCGTTTTTTGTGCGAGTTTTCCCCCTTTACGCACACACATACACACGCGACGCCTCGCGCTGTGTCACATTTTTTATCCTTTATTATGTTCCTTTACAAAAGCGAGGTTCGTTACTCTTCGGTTCGTTGACCCACCTGACTGTTTATTTTACAGAGTTTGCTTCTTTCTAAATACCTATTGTTTGGACATGCCAAATATAAGAGGCGCGAATGACTTTTATATAAAGCAGGAATGGTTGCGTGTTTGTTTTATTAATGAACTGCATTTGACTGACAATGGGTTATTAAACTCGCATCTGTTATAGGGTGATTGATTAAGGTATGCTATTGTTCTATTAAAATTTTAGATTAGATTATCCTGGCAATAAAAAAATAAATAAATCCTGCGCAATAATTTATTTTTATAATGTAAATTTAATATTTCATTTTTGATAACACATCTACGTTCAAAAAAGATAATACTTATATAATATTGTCTTAATATTTATACGATATTGTCTTGATATTTATACAATATTATATTAATATTTATACAATATTAACTCAATCTTTGTACAATATTGCCTCAATATTTATGTAATATTATCTTGATGTTTATACAATATCGTCTCAATATTTATACAATATTGTCTTGATATTTATATAATATTGTATTAATAGTTATATATTATTAACTTAATACTTGTACAATATTGCCTCAATATTTATGCAATATCCTCTTGATATTTATACGATAATGTATTCATATTTATACAATATTGTCTCAATATTCACATAATATTAAAGCAATATCGTAAAAATATTACCAATGCATAAAATATCGTTTTAATATTAAAAAAATATTTCCCATTCTAAAATTTTCGTAAATTCATAAAACAATATAACACAAAAAAGATTCCCAAATCACGAATCCTCTCAAACCCCTTCAAAATAAAACAACTCAAGCAACATCCTGCCTGCTATCAAATCAACTCGCAGCCCTTATCAAACTCAACAAAAATACACTTCCCACTCGCGGCCCATAATACCTTACATGCACAACACTGCAACCGGCAACACTTTGCCGAGGATTACACTTCCTTCTCGCGCGCGAATATATATGTACAAAGCAAATCGGCGAGCGGTCGCGCGCGTCTACGTGCGCTGCTGCTGGCCAGCGCGCGTACACTGCTCAAGAGAGTGAGCGAGGTGCACGAGAGAGCAGCGAGAAACTCGTCGCCGCAACTACTCTCCACGTGCTTGAGTTGTTCGCCGCACACGGCTGTCTCTCTCTCTCTCCCCCCCACTCGAGCGACTTGGCTCTCTGTCTTTGTTCTCCCTGCTGCTGCTGCTCTGCTGCAATCGCATGCATCCTTCTTCTCCTTCTCTCTCTCTCCCGAGATTCCTCCCGTCCTCTTCTTCCTTCCTCTTTCTCTCTCGTACGTGCATGTGTTTCTCTCGTTTTTTTTACCCTAAGAGAGAGGAGAGCGATTTCTGCGCGTGCTCTTCTCTTTTGCCAAGGACAAACTAGATCCGAGCCTCCGATGAGAGACTCTCGCTTGCGCGCTCTCTCGAGAATAATGTCTCGCATATCCGATACACAGCCTAGGTGGATTGAAGATTCAGCGGGTTTGTTGTATGTGGGTAGGTAAAAGGTATTTAAAAGCCGAGCTGAGGTGGTGCTTTCTTTGTTGGTCGTGCGCGAGCCCAGATTCGTTAGCTTGTAGACTTTTTTGTGGTGGCTTTGTTGGGCAGAGTCTGGCTTGTAATTATGCGCGTATTACAGGAGAGGGCGAGGAAAGAGTAAGCCGGCTGTTACTACTGATTTTGGACTAGCCGAGGCTCCATCGGCTTTGGAAGGTCTCGTTTTTTTCAAAAATTTAATTGCTTTGGAAATTTTTGTGATTACAATGGTTATGGTATAATGAATTTTGTGATTTATCGGGCGTTCAATGAATCGTTTGATCAACAGCCTTTTCTAATGCAGTAGTTATGTGGGAGTAAGATACAGTGGAATAAATTATACACTATGCATCGTAAGCAATATAAACAAATCATTAATATCGAGTTATATTAAATGTTAATTACTATTGCCGATGTAAGAATGTAAGTTTTATTTTAAAAGGATTTGAAAGTAAATATATCTAGGTAAAAGAATGATTCAGATCAACCAGATAATCACATCAAGATCGTTTCAATACATTGTAACTTGAGCAAATGTTCATAAATATTTTCAAACAACATTTTCCTTCATATCTTCCAATCCCATAATAATCTTCACAATTAACCACAATTCCACTTTACTCATTTCTTCCCGTCACCCTCAAACATCCCATTGTCCCCTCGCTGAAATTACTAGGATCGCTTCGGGCCTTATCACCACGCACGCCCGATGAATGCACCCATTTATATCTCTCCCCTCAATAAATTTACACTCTTGCTCTCTCACGCGCGCGCGAGAAATGCCTTCCAGGCCAATCCTCTGTCTCTCCCTCTCTCCCTCTCTTTCTTCCCTTTTTCCTTTCTCTCAGCCTCGTATGTGTTGAGACTGACGTCGACTCTAGGCCCTTATCGGACAGGACAATGCGCGCCTAGCGACAATAACGCGTTTCACGGCCGGCAGACGATAAAGACGGTACTGAGGAACAGCTGCCTCGCATATAAGTCTGTCTCGAGCGAGATACCAGCTGTAAGTTTCCCTCTTTTTTTTTTATCAGACTTGAGCGGAAGGATTTAGACACTAAGAGCAAGTGCGTTTAATCGAAATGTGAAATTTTCGGTTTTTTATGATCGCTTTGGTTATTTGCGGAAATTTAGGGGACAGTGTGATTCAGAATAAAGTTTTATTGTTCCTGGAACGGAGGGAGCGTGATATATGCTGATGATAGAGGTGCAAAGAGTTCTATTCTTCGAAGGATGATTTCACCGGATATATACCTGAATTTTGCTAAGAGTACGGTGCATGCATACGGGATCGATAGTTGACCTTGGCATTTTGAAAGATAACTCAAGGTGACGAAAGAAAGTCGCGTTTTGTTTGGGCGTGTTTCAAGCTTTCATGAGTTTCTGCACGTTCCCGTCAAGAATAATTTTAATAATCGTAAAATGTTAAACATTGAATCATAAAGTATTTTAAGTTCAAGTTATTAGATAATACATTTAATGTTTTATACAAATTGATTGAACAAAAAGTACATTACAAAGAAGTTATCCAGCATATTACTGTACAATTAAAACTTTGATATTAAATCATTAAAGTCTAAAATTGATTTATCGTATTATTCGCCGATGAGTATCTAACAAAGTGTACAATAAGTCGTTATTTTCCTCAAATAAATTCTGATTTAGCATTGAATAAAGAACAATATGACTCATTGTAATGGCATAGCTGATGAAATCATGATTATTGATTATTTATTGTATTTCGTTTATACGAGCAAAATATTTTTCTCAGCTAATAAATTCATAGGTAATTACATAAATTGTGAAGATAAAATTGTTTAAAAAGGTTTAATTTCTTCAAGAATTGATACCAAGTAGATAGAAATATAGATTGAAGAAAAACATGTTTACTCAAATTTCATCTTTAACGTATCATCGATGAATATAAAATTCTGAGCTATACACGTAAGATTTAACGATATTCGACAGTAATATTTATTATCGTTTGAAAAACAGTCATTATATGACTCACTCAGATTGTGACTATAAAAATGTTGAATTCATTAAAAATATAATATAGAAATCATTTTATTACATATTTAAATAAAAGCGTTTCACTCAACAACTCCACATTCCAAAATTAGTGCAATATTTAAATTAAAGACCCTCAAGAGCGCACGTAAACCATTCATCCCGAAAGCTCGAATTCCTCGCTTAAAATCCTCCCGACGTAACTTTCAAAAACTGGTTTGCATCACGCACGCTCCACGTACCCACCTCAGACACCTCGGAAGCAGAACTAAAACAAAACGCGTCCCGAGCGGCGCATAAAATTTCTTCCAACGCGCGAAATCGAAATTTCTCCGCCTCGTATCTCGGCCGCGTAAGCAGCTGCGATAATCCCGAGGCCTCATCACCTCGAGCTGAGGCTATATATTTTGCACACGTCTCGTCTAGCAGACTTCCTGGGAGAATATTCGTCGCCGGGCGCGGTTGAATCACTTAAAAGGATTCCAATCTCGAGCGATATTCACACCCCGATGGGCGCCAGTTGCAGAAGCCGTAATACGTGGAGAAGCGAGAGCCACGGTGATGTTTCGACTCTTCGTTTTGCAGATGCGGGTGGTTTCGCTGGAGGTGCGTATTTATTGGCGATCCATTACTTTTGGACGGGCTTTTTAATTGGTTCCGTGAAATTTATGATGGGCTTGTGATGTATGTGATGAGATGCTAATGACGGAGTGTTAAAGATTTGTAACTGGAATTCCAAAAGTTTTTTTTTAACAAAAAATTGTTAGTTGTTTTGATTATAATTTCAAAAGAAGATTAAAAAAAATTAAAGTGTAAAATTCAATTATGTTAAATATCAATAATTCATAAGTGGAGCACCCCTTTTCTTTGTATAAAAACTACATAATTTCTTCTGTTGTGTCAAATAAACCTTTTATAAATTTGTCAATTAATTTAATGCTAATCACTATTATTAACGTTTGCAACATAATAATATACTATACTTCATTATACGATTAATGTACGTGATTACACACCCTTTTCGATGCATAAAAAAATCATTCAATTCTATGAATATCATGCATAAAATTCAAAAAGTGCATATTGTTCACAGAATGTACCGAAGTTTAATTTAGTTATATTAGAATAATTTTTATTAAAATATTTTAAAATTATTATTGAATAGTAGGAAAATATATTATTAAGTAACAAATTTCAGTTCCAATTACTTGCAAATGAGATGTAATTTATTATAGTAACTGAAAACTTTAGAAGAGATAGTTAGAAAAAGTTAAATAATTAAGAACTCCAACCTTGTGCATCTGCGAAACAAAGGCCCATTTCTCAACACGATAAAATAAGTGAATTTTCTGTTTTTACATAATAATATTACTCCGAAGTTTCATGAAAATCCATTTCCTGGAGGTGAGATGTTCTCCTTGTCAGCTCGATTGAATCCAAGGATAATATATATACTTAAAAATAGCAAGTTACTTAAGATAAGAAAATACGCGCCAACAATAACTTTGTTTTATTAAAGATTCAATTTTATCCCAACAATATCCGAAAATCACCTCTATATCATCTTTACTCCTTACATAATATATTTTCCTCGTAAACTTTTAATTTCCTATTACGCATCGCATACTCTCGACCCGTCTTATATTTTTTA
>JAPYZB010002865.1:0-11217 GCA_030522745.1 Eupelmus kiefferi
ATGGATTTTCATTTTGATTTAGTGTATCTCACCTTGGAGAGTTTCCATACTGTAGAAAAACCGGAATTCCAGCAATATTTTTTCAAACGTGTAACTTTAATATTAGCTTTAGTCTTAAAAAAGCATTCTACATGCTATTTTTCCATGTCTGCTACATATATCACGTTGGTTCAACAAGAAACAACTACGAGAAATCAATAATGTATGCTCCTTTTACTGAAATCTAAGTTGTTATGTCAAAGTGTTAGACGATTTCACCAAAAAGACGCGTCATGTTGTCGCACTGAATATGTCTGAGCTTTAATATGATATAAGAGCATCACTTGATAGGCATTTCACAGAACTTTCTAATTTTAATTAAATAAAAAGGATACCATGGGTGTCAGCAATAATTAACTTAGTTTCAACGAAATTCTGATTTTAAATCAGTTAGATGTAAACATATCAAAATCGCAATGACAGAACATTATATTATACCCATTTTATTTGAGTAATGGGAACATTAATATATATGATTTCCAGGGATGTGAAAGATAAGTTAGTTATCTAAATGTGAGAAAAAATATTCTAATAGCTATTAAGAGGAATTATTTAACGTTAAAAATTGAACATTTAGATTAATATTCTAATTTAATAAATTTAATAATGTCATAACCTGTGAAATACTTTCTAACTGTTATTTTCATGTCACAATTCATATAAATCATGGCTAATAAAGTTTTTACGCATTTGTTTTAATTATTTTAAAGTTTATACGTCTTTATTTACACTTTATAAAAACTCAATTCATTTGAAACGTATAAATTTCTAATTTTAATAATACTTACCATTTTCAAAATTTTATAAGTCACATGCGAACCTTAATACAATATAACCAATGCTAAATGTTTGAGACAATTTTAATATAAATGTAAATAAGTAAGATTGTTAATTAAGATATATTTAGAAAACCTGTAAAATATTAAGCGGTATATTATTCAAAATAGTATTCATTTTTACAAACAAAATTAAGCTTTATAGTTTAGATCTTATATATTTAATCAAGTTTTTTGGCGGAAGTTATATTTTGTTTAGTGGGCAGTAGTGGGAAAACCCAATTGTGATTCTTATAAGAGCAGATAAATATGAATAATTGTATTTGAAAGAACTATAAGTGTCTTGAAACAGCTGTATATTTAATTCTGATTTATACAATCGAAAAAGGTTCAGAATTGCATATTAATAGTATATTAAGGGTAATCGTTATCGCAGATCAAAACAACATTACACACAACGTAAATTAAGGATCTAAAAATCTTGGATATTAATAAAAGTACAATGTTCAGTAGTTAATAATAGTTAAATGCCTTATTTAGCATCAGTACTTTTAATCTTGAAGTGATACATTTAAGGACAAACATTATCGTGGTTACAAGGCGTAAGTTCTCGCGTGACAGAGCGCACTATATTATTTCTTTGTTTCGTGCAAATATGTTCATCACTGCCCGCTGCAAGTAACACAATTGTGCTCGTTTATTTGCACTATACGTATCAATGACCTGATGCTCTAATATTTAAATGAAAGCCACTGGACGTAACTAGGTTTTACTTGATGCTTAAATTATTAATTAATAATTGATGCTTATATTGTACTTGACAATATGTATATTTGTCTCGAAAAATTCTAATAATTTTCTTTGATATATATAAGAGAAAGAAATTCATTTGAATTTCATATTTTAATTTTTTGTAAATAGCTTAGGTTGATTATATTAGTAAATATGAATAAATATATGAATAAATAACTTTGTAGTTTGGAAAATATACTTTTGAAAGAATTTCTTTATGGTAAAATACCGTATAAAATATTAAAAGGTATTAATCGATATTGTTGTAGTCTGTAAATTCTATTATACTGAATTTCACTTACCTTTGTAGAATTCCGAGGATCAAATACATATTTTAAACATTTTCAACAATATATATTTTTAAAACAACTAAATATAACAACTAAATAAACAACTAAATATACCAATTTATTCTAAAAGAAAAAAAGTAATTTTTCTGAATGGGATATTTTTCTATAATATCTCAAACAAAACGAGATAAGTGTACATAATGTTGGAATGAGCTTTCATCTACGAAATTCGTCGAGGGATTTTACGTTCATTTGAAAATACAGTAAGTGGACAGGGAATTGTAACCGATAGTACGCTCTATAAGGCAAGGAGGAGGTATTTTATTCGCAGAAAAGAGAACGTGGTTGATAAAACTGTGCTTTATACACACATACGTCTATACGTGCAGCCAGCTTCACACAGAGACGACGTGCGGTGCAACCTGGAAGATGATTAAATGAACGATCGTTTTCTTCTTCGTTGCCTCTAAGATGGAACGTAAACATGGAAAAGATTTGATTTTTTTTCGCTTTGCGCAAAAACCATTTTACATTTTCTGAATATTGAGAATTATAATTCAAAGGAAGATAGAAACGACGTTTTTCGATGAACTAAAATATTTATTATGTTTTTTAATTTAATGATAATTTTACATGTTACACAAAAACGGCTTTTAATACCTGAAAACTTTTTCTTCAAGATTAAAATATTATAAATAGTGTTTTATAAGTAAAATTGTCTAAAAAAGACGTTAATAATACAATAATAATATATTATAAATAATGTGCAAATTAGATAAATAATGAACATTATACTCGGTTGGAAAATTGATATAGCAGAAAACGCTACTATGTCATTATTAAATAAATAAAGGACATTTAGTTTAAGAATAATAATTTGCAAAATTTTTTGATGACTCACTGTTTTTTTACTAACAAATTTGGTCCTTTCAAGGTTGTGATATGTCATGTGCCACAGCCAAGTGGATAAAAATGGTGTTTATACTATTTTAACCTTAAAATCACGACTTCGGCATGATTTTTAGGCTTGCGTAGTGTAAAATAAAATCGGTACTTGTTTGTAAGTTTATTATTATTTACCTCATGAGACTTTTAAATCGGGCAGGGGCAAAACACGTCTCACCAGGTAAATCAATTTATAAACACGTGAAAACATACTATTATACCACTAGAAGGAAACTGATTTAATCAAAATCAGTAGTAAATTAAATGACGTGTTGAAAGGAAATCGTGGAGATGAAAAAATAGAGGTAAAGATTTCTAAGACTAGAAAAAGCAATATAAGTGCAGTTATGATTTTAGGGGTTTTCATTAATCTATTTAACTAGATGTATAAAATTGTTCAATTATGGAATAGTGAACACAAAATAAAGTTTTATAATATTTAAATAATTTTTTTTATGAAAATATAGTTTTTCCAGGTAGAAAATTGACCATATCCTGGGCAGAATTTCTAGTTAACAAACATTTAAATCAACTTATCTAGAAATTCTGTTCAGAGCATTTTTAGAATTTTTAGATAAATATCATTTTAACATTTGTTGACCAGAAATTTTGCTCAGAACATGGTCAGTTTTCTACTGGGGTCATTTTACTCTTTTGTGTAAAGCTCCAAAAGTAAAAAATTGTGGAGGCTTCAAGTAAGTTGAAATCTTAACTATACGTTTAAACTTAGAAAAGAAAGATTCATGAATTTATAAATCAAAATTTACAATTTTTCTTTTTCGTGTGAGTTTTTTTGTACTCAAACAATTAACAGCCAAGTAGACACATCTTGTTTCAGAAATCATCTTTCAAGCAAGGTCGTGTAGTTTTATGCATCAGCTATCAAAAAATATATATATGCATCAGTGATAAATGTAAAAAAAAATGCCAATAAGCATAATCTTATCGCATTTATCAACTCTTCCCCACTCATCCTCAATCAATCAGAAATCAAAAAAATCATTTAGCAAAAAGCCACTTTTCCCGTGTCGGAAGTAACTCATCACGCCTCTCGAAACGTCCGATTACGATCACCCCGTGGCGCACAGGCTCTCTCTCCCCCCTTAAAAAAAATGCCCAAGAAGACAACTCGAAAGCACTACTTGCTCGGCCGAGGAAAAACTCCCCGACATCTCGCCTCGTCGTCGTCGTCGCGGCCGAGCAAAAAGAATCGAACCGACAGGTTGAGGCGCCGAGAGCGGCAGCTGCGCGCGCTTCGCAGGTGGCTCTCTAGGCCTTGCCGCACGGGGAAAAATCCGCGAGCGCGGCTCTGATTTCTCTCGCCTCTCGCGCGCCTCCGCGATTATCGCTCCTCCCTTTTTCTCCGAGTGTAAGACAGGGAGAGAGGATAATGTTATCTCAATTCGAGGCCCACTCGAGCGTGCTGCCGGTAAATCCAGAATGGGCACTGGTTTTAGCCCCCACTGAGCGAGGATCGCGGAGCTTTTTTTCTAGTCTGGTTTCTGCGATCTTGTTGGATGTGTGCATGCTCAAGCTGGGATGCTGTAATGGCGCGGAATGGAAATAGATTATCTTGCGATTTAATCTGATCGGCGGGTTTCTTGGACTGCGAACACTGCCGGTCTTACGTTTTAAATGGAATAATTAATTTTTATGTCTGATTTGAAACAAGTGAGTGGTTTCATTTATTACTTTTTTAATATTTAATTTTAGG
The DNA here is from genome assembly GCA_030522745.1 of Eupelmus kiefferi. NCBI lineage: Eukaryota > Metazoa > Arthropoda > Insecta > Hymenoptera > Eupelmidae > Eupelmus > Eupelmus kiefferi. The sequence goes on from JAPYZB010002865.1 coordinate 4,557, forward strand.
ATATTGCGCTTGATACGTGCTTTTAATTAATAATTATTCTGATAATTCTATATTTGATAACTCGAAGAAAAACAAATATGAAATTAATTTATGATTATTTGAATTAATTTATAACGCGTGTCACTCAAATGAAGCAACGATCATTTAATCCAAAAACTTCACTCGACAAACTTTTTTGCGATGTCTCCTAAAAAAGAAACTCGGCAATCACACTTTTTTATTAAAAGTGTATTATCCAGTCCACAGAATCCAATTATAGAAAATAAGGAAATTCCAGATTAACGCTCGGCGCAAAGGAGGGTCGGGAGCGCGCTTAGCACGACGTGCTTTATAATGACTGGAAAAAGTAAATAGTTGGCGAAACGAATGAGTTGTTCCGAGGAGAAAAAGTAGTTACATGTACATCCAGCTTTTTACGCTGGCCATTTTAACCATTCCGAGTTGCATGATGCTCGCACATAAGCAAAGTTTTATAGCTCGCATTCGTAACGCCATTAATGACATTATCACTGTAATTTAATCAGATAAATCCGGCGCCGAAGTGATAAATTAAAAACTTTATTAAATTTGAGAAAAAGAAAACATTCGGAAAAAAAGCCGAGCCAAACATCAACTTTAAGTTCGTAAAGTATCCAGCACATGCCAGTAGCAGCGCCGGGGCGATCTAAGATTAGCTACCAGTAGATAAAGCTAGGCTCGGGTCAGCCAAGAGCGGAATTACAAATTGTCGAACCCTCCCGAGAAATGCAAAATTTCTGTACTACCCTCAGCCTTATCAACAAAAACAAGCGCGCTATCTATTCCAGAATCCCCTTATCGCCTCCCAGCCGAGCCGACAAAAATCTCCCAACAATTTACGCCGCAGAATCCACGTAGCTTCTCCGGAGCCTAAAACTCCGCGAAAATTTCTGCTCTCCTCGGCCGCTCTCGGCGCATTAATAACGTTGCATTACCCGAGCGAGATAATAAATAATCGCGCTCTCTCTCGCGCATCCTGCGGCGCGATAAAAGATAAGCGCCGACTCGAAAAAAACCCCTCCCCACCTCTTCTCTCAAAAAAAGCACAAAAAAAAGGAACGGGGATAGAGCGAATCTCACCGGGAGCTTTAATGACTCTCGGGCGCTATCGTTATCAAAACATAAACCTCGCTCCTCTCGCCGCGCGCGAAACTAGCTGCCGCACGCGAGGAAAATCGCGCACGCGCGTTCAAGTGTATAAGTGGCGCCGATCCGCAGCAACAACAACCTGCGCGCGCGCCAGCGCGTGCTAAAGGCCATTTTTCCTCTCCCTACTACTACCCGCTCGCGCTGGCTTTTACTGCGTAATTGCGAGCGAGCGAGAGAGAGCGCCGGCGTCATTGCGTGATGGGCATGGGAGGATGTGCGTGTGTGTGTGTGTGGTGGCTACGGTTAATGAAGGCCCTCTTTTTGCCCGCGACGTGGCACGCGTCTGTCTTTTCGCTCGGAGCGAGATAAAACGCGCGCGGATGAGGGAGCGAGGTTTATCGGACGATGTTGGGGGGTTTTTTTGCTTTTTGAGTTTTGGTTTTTCTCGAAGGCGCTGACGAGGAGGAAGCTGGGCGTTTTTTTCGCGGGGAGGTAGGAGAGTAAGAGAGATGAGGATCGCGGGGATTTTTGCGGGGTTTAATTACCGGGATGAGGGGAGGTTTTAGTGGTTTTATGGTATTGGGATTTGCTTTTATGGCTTTTTGAAAATGTTTTTAAATGTAGATTATCGCCGGGAGAGGGAGAGAGATACTTGCAGTCGGGCGAATCGAATGTTAATAGCGATTTGAAATGGAAATGTAAGCTGAAGATATAAGCTGCTTCAGGGATAGGAGCAAATAAAAGATTACAATTCTAAATTTAAAACAGTCTGTTTTAAATTGAAACTGCAGTTATTTGCGCCGGCGATACTAGCAACAAAATGCCTGCTATTACTAATTCGATTTTCCGCTTTAAAACTTAACAGGCGCATATAGTAAAATATTTAATTTATAAAAGCTTTTAGTAAATTGCGTTAATTTTTCTCTTAAAATTAGTGATCTAAATATACATAAAATAAATAGAGGTATCAAAATAGGGAGTTTTAAATTTTTTATTTACTTAAGGGTATTTAAGGGTGAGGATAGATTTAAATATAAAATAAATTGTTTTTTTTTGAGAGATGTAAATATAACAACATATTTCATTTCAATTTTTTCAATTATATAACTCTATTGTAAGTAAAACTGTATTAAATGTAAATAAAAATTTATTCTTATAAATTAACACCTTGGTTTGTACAGATCAAAAAAGAAATTTTATTTCTCAACCTTCATTAATCCACGACCTGCGAAAGATAACTTCTTACTACATAATCTATCGTAAAACAATAAAATTAATAATAATTCTTACTCAATATATAAATAATAATTATATATTTAAAATAATTTGACATTATACAATCGTCGCATTAAGTAAAGCGCAACTTTCCACAGGCTGGGTAGCAGCTGCTTAAATTTCTGTAAAAAAACACAGCTTTCATCTGGGCAAAATCTTAAAAAGCCCATGCAGGTTACAAAAGATATTCACGCAAGGCACATGCCCATCATTAAAATATTTTTCGAGGGAGTTTTTGCGCGAAACGCCAATAATGAATGACTGCGCTCTACAATATAAAAGAATGTGAAAGTCAATATTTACCGAGAGCAGGATTTCTGAGTCAATATTCAATCTTTACATTTAATTCGACAATTGTCTACTTTGCATATGTAATTATTGACGTCACTGTCAAACTCGCCGAACCAAACACGTCAGGTCGTACTTAAAAAAAATAATTCGGATAATCGCTACTGAATTTTCGATGCACCGGCCGGGTATTACTTTGCGAAAGCAGAGTCAAAAAATTCGCGTATATTTTAAATCCTCTCCGACGAAAAAGCCGAGAATCTCTTCGTACTTTAATAGTCCTTAAGGTTATCCTCCGAAATCGGCCAAACGGGAAATTCGCGCAATCTTTATTCGCATCCATAATCCATAGGGAAAGTGTCTCGAATTCAAAAAGTTCGAGCTTAGGACAAGAGTATATATCGATCCCTTCCGCCAGCCTGTTGATACCGCAGCCAGGGAAAAGCGAGTCCCAATGAAAAATAGACACGCGCGACGGTCGAATAAACGGACGAGACAGAAGACATCCTAGAGGAAAAAAGGGAAGAAACTGTGGCGATAAAAAATAGGAGAAAAAGAAGCGGAAAAGGAGTGAAGGTATAAAAGCGATAGCCGGCGCGCTCGCTGGCGACCCTGCGGGCGTTGCTGCTTTTTTCATTTGATTTTTCTTCCTCCTCTCTTTTTATTCACAATTGAAGAAATTGTGCCGTGTTTTGCTTGAGAATGCATGTTTATGCTTTCTGCAATGCTTGGTAGATTTGGTGAGCATGATATTGTATTCAAAATGCGTAGTTGTTGTGCATTAACTTATAAACACTATGCATTATGTCCATGCAACAAAAGGATATTCATTATTTTTTCAGTGTATCAAAGCAAATAATTATAAATTTTAAAAAAATATACAAAGAAATATTTTAAGTTTACTAAAAGTTACTATATTTGATAGAATTGTAGTGAAATGTACTATAATTCTAACATTTAGTCATTTTTAGTAAATCCTATTCTCCGGGTCGTTTATATGGACCCTACACGGCGAAGAATAGTTAAATATAGTTAGAATTGTCTAACTTAATATATTCTTTGTAACTAGAATAAAGAAAGAAAAAAAATAAGAGAGTATTTTTTAGCCAATTAGGTAACGAATAAATATTCAGCAAAAACAAAATACACGTACATATGAACTTTCTAAAAGGAAATATTGTATATACATATGGTTTCATTAAAAATTATTACTAGACCTCTAATTGGCTCTCATATAAGATTAAATCGATCATATACTAACTGAAAGAAAATGATATCCTATGTTTGTTTGTCATAATCCTAAAAAAGTATACAGCTACGCGTAGCACAATTACAAAACATTACTCCACGTTTAAACTCTCAAAGTTTCATCACAAGTATAAAACCCAACCCTAATAAATTATCACACCATTTACTAAAATTACAGTAATTCCGCATAAATCACCTTTTTCCGTTAATTACAATCTCAAAACCCAACCTCCCTTAAAAAACGTCCTCAAATCCAAAATAATCACCCTCCAGCTCACGTAGCAAACAGCAATTTTGCAAGACGATTTCCCTCCACTCGCAGCAGCCCCCACCTCCCCCCCCTAGACCTGCTCTCCTTTTTTTTCTCCTCTCTCTTTCTCTCGGCCATCTCTCGGTCGCGTTCGCCCGCCTCTCGTACACGGCATCTCTGTCGCGTTCCCGCCTATTTGCGATCCTATCCGCGCGCGCGCGCGCGTTAATGCACGAGTGCGCCAGCGCTCTTATCCCGATCGGTTTTAGCTCTCGATAGAGAGGCGGGGGGAGGTTAGGAAAATGGGTTCGAAAAATAGGTACATCTGAGCGAGATCCTCCGCGCGTGTGTATATATAGCGCGAGAATTAACTTCATTATGGGAGGAGATTTGCGAAGCGCCGGGGAAACTCGGCGGCGTGGAAATTGGTGTGACGCGACGCGCGAGCTTGACTGATGAGAAATTCAGCTGGGTGGTGGATTTTGGTTTTTTCGATAAGGCGTTTTAGGGTTTATTTGTATTGGAGTAAAAATGAAGGGGAGAGACGTTTTTGTTGTTTTCGTAATTTTGGTTTGAGATAATGTGAAGTGACAGGAATTACAGCTCTGGAAAGTTGAAACAGTGCAAAATGCTTCACTGCATAAAAAATAGTGGAATTCATACTAACAAATAGTAAAAAATTCATGATTATTTAATTAAGCAAAGTGAAATTCACTAAATAACCGTGAATTTTTTACTACTTGTTAGTGGTAATTACACTATTTTTATGTAGTGGAGCATTTTGCACTATTTCAACTTTACAGAGAGGGGACAGAGTAGTTTTGCCAACTTTCACGTAGCTTCAAATGCAAAAATTAATTAATATCTTTAGCTTTACGATGTCAAAAAGGGCGGAGTGGGAGTTTTACTTAATGCGGTAGCATATAATTGCGTTTTAACGATTTTGTTTTTAATAAATAGTCTTGAGATAAAATGCTTTCATCTCATGAAAAGAATCCGATTAAGCTTATATTTATATCTACAGAGACAAACTTGCATAAAATGTTGTCTAGTACGATAGCTTTAAAGTAACTGCTATCAACGCGGCGATATAAACTGTGTTTAATTGCATGCAAAATTTCCTCACGTCGTTTTAAATAGTTCTCAAAAAAGTGAAGCTTGATATGCAACGTGTACTCATGAGTGGAGCGCGAAAAAACGTGTATCCACGATTCAGGTGTGCTGTTAGACATTTCTACATTAACATGTCGAATTTTCTTCTTCCGCGGTGAGGCTTTCTCCAGCGAGAAAGCATAAGTCGTTAAATTCTGTAAAAAACTCAGTTTCTTATAAAGCTCTTGTTAAAAAATGTATCGAGGGCCAATTATTGATTTAATTAATTTATTTAATTAAATAATTTTGTATAAATGAGGCAAAATTTGCAATGCCGGAAATGTTTAAGAAAATTTTAGAAAAAGAAAACATTGTGAGTGTTTTTTTATTAAATTAAAACAATAATTTATTTTTTCATTGCGTCATATGAGTGTATAGTAAAGTAAAAAATTTTCTAAAATTTATCATCAAAAATAAATCTAATAAAAAAGAAAAAAAATATTTCACAAAAATTACATCTGTTAATCATTATACTGAAAATGAAATTTAATTTATATTTTTTTCTATTTACAAATAATTTTAATTTAGCATTTATTTTATTGCGTTTTTTCAGCAACAATATATATGAAAAGTAAACCATGTACTCCTGTATTTTATTAAGACTTACGTTGTCCCAACAGTTTCCTCAGTCATACATTACGTTTAAAAACTTTAATATATAAAAAAGCATTAGATATTTATACTGTAAAAACAAATTATTATTTGTTAAATCACAAATTTTAGATTTTAGATTAATAAATATTCGTTGTGTAAGATATAAGTTTATTTTAAATAAATAAAATTAAATAACTGTAATGTTTAAGGATATTTTAATATGAAATATTAAAATGAATGTATTATTAGATAATTATAACTTTACAGATTAAACTGCGTCCTTGAATGACAACTATATAGTTTGGTTTCATTACTTATACTTTTGGATATTAAAACTACCTTAATTCATCCTACTATAATTTTTAAATATATACTTAGATATATTATAGATACTATTTCGTCGATGAAATCTCGCTACTATCGATATCAAATACACGCACGTCCTTCGAGATTGACATCAAATTTGTACTATGAAGTAAAGCCATTGTTAATGCTCTGGGGAATTGAAGATCTAGCCACGTAAAGTTCAGATCTTCTAAAACAGCGATGGTCACAGATTGCGTCTTTTAACTGCAATGGGAGTTGATTGAGGACCGTTAGAAACCTCAACGAAGTCAGACTGATATACACAGCCGTTACTGATCTACTCGTGTCGAATCCCTACGGAATAATTAGCTTCTTAGACTCTAATTGCAAATACAGTGCACAATTTCAATTGAGAACAGAAATCTTGAATATTTTCAAATT
>JAPYZB010002866.1:0-11217 GCA_030522745.1 Eupelmus kiefferi
GTCTAAGTCTAAGTCTAAGTCTAAGTCTAAGTCTAAGTCTAAGTCTAAGTCTAAGTCTAAGTCTAAGTCTAAGTCTAAGTCTAAGTCTCTCTCTCTCTCTCTCTCTCTCTCTCCCTCTCTCTCTCTCTCTCTCTCTCTCTCTCTCTCTCTCTAATAGACGCGTTTGTATAGGGATACATTTATTTATTTTCATTTCTTTATTTTTTTTATATAATTTATATAACTGCACAAGTGGGAATGAGCGATGCGTCGCCAAACCACTAGAGCGGTTCTCCGGTACCCCTCGCGTGCGATCGGGTAGGCGATACAAATATATTGGACACGCGAAGATTTAATTGACAAAATATTAACGTAGTTAATGTAAACAGCATAAAGGATACTATTGGTGCGGTGCAATAGTAGTAGATTAAATTTTAGTAGAATTTCCTTTTTATTCAATTTTCAATAACAAAGTAATTGCTTTTTATTTCTTTTGACTCAGTTGAATATAATTTTATTACGATACTAAAGTCCAGCGCGCCGTTCTAAAATACCACACAAAAGCGTGGACGGGATTACGTTCTATAACTGAAACCGTAAAATGATCTAATTCTTTTTTGAAAAGGAAAAATATCGTTTTTATACTCGCGTGATACGATAAATTGATTAGCTAGTGATTCAGTAGGTAGGAGGGCAGGATTGAGCGGCTTGATGCCAAATGGCCCAAGTTGGTCTTGGCTTGAAAACGCCAGGACCAGCGCAGTAGGTTCTACAAGAAAAATAAAAGATCGTAAAAAAGGAGGTCATAGGACTTCTTTTTACAATCTCTTCCACGCTCTCTCCATCTTGCATGGATGACCGTCAAGGAAGAGTTGATCTGTACTCCATATTGAAGTAAGATCTAACAATTACACATACACCTAAATTAACCTTTGAACAATTAGAATCTAGTTGATATGTATATATGCATATGAAATTTAGAATCACAAATATTAAATTAAAAATTTTGAAATATAAATTATGTTAAGTATTGTAACGGGGTGGAATTTATTCTCCGTGTACAATGAGTGGTACTTACTAAACACTCGGAAAATATTCGTCGACTCTGCCGGTGCTTATTATGCGCAGCTGGATCCTGCTGCGCCCGCGGAGGCGGCGGTATTCGGCGTTAGGAGGACAAGGTTTTTAACTACGAAATCAAACGCGAACACGGGAATTTAAGTTTAAAATACAAAGAGTAGTATATTCTAGTACTAAGGTCTACAAGAATAACAGTTACAAAACTGGTGGCGCGCCCACGCCGCGCCGCGAGAGTAGGTTCGCGGGAAAACTCTGTCCGCGAAGAAGTAAAAGCGCACGCGAAAGTGAGAGAGACAGGTGACTCTGTCTCACTCTCTCTAATACACTTTTCGCGCGCGGCGTCCTTCTCTCTCTCACACACACACGCACACAACGCACCACGCTCGGTATCGCACTGGTAACTGCAACCGCTCTGCAGGCAGTGAACGCGCCACTCACTCATACACACAACGCGACGGTAGATGTGTTAGCTGCGATTCTCCACCGCTGTGAAGGGGAGCTGCGCAAAAACTGTCGCGATGCGTCAAGGTAGACGGCCGTGTGTCAGTACACACGTATACCAAGACGCTCCAAAAGCCGGCCGGACTTACCTCGTATATTACGAGTTGTCGCACAAAAACAGCTGCCAGAATACTCTCCTTGAACCCTCGGGAACTTTTCTTCGGCAGCTGGGCTCGGGTCTCGTACGTTGTTTCTCACAAAGAATTAGAAATCTCGCAAAACGTCGCGACTATTTCTTAGCGTGCTACGCGCGCGTTCGCTATCGCCATATTAGCTTCTTTTCGCGCTCTCTCTCTCTCTCTCTCCTCGGAGCTCTTCGGCTCGGCTCGGCTATCTCCATGTGACCGTCAGGGAGGAGAGCAGTCAGCAGCGTACGCGTCGACGTCGCGTACGCGAAACTGTAGCGCGCGCAGTCACGTCGGCGCTCTCGCGAGTATCGAGCGGCGCAAAAATAATTCAAATTCAAATTCGCGTTCCGTCACAGTATATAAATTTTTAATTTACTTGGATAAAATTTCATGTATTGATTTCTTTTGTAGAAATCTATGATAAGTATACATATTATTTTTCAAAGTACTATAAATAAACAAATAAAGCCACATGGCCCAGATTAAACCTTAAATAACTGTTTTTCTTATTAAGAGTGAATTTATTTGTACACCTTTATGCCGCTGTACCTATCCTAAATGCATGCTGTCACTTAATTAGAAATTAAGAACTTGCAAACATCTGCAATATTAAGTATCCCTGTATTAATTTCAAACTCATTTAAAGTTTTGTTTTCATTCTCCGATCCAGGTTGAATTTTTATTTTAGCATTATTTATCTCTAAATACCCCTTATTAAGTCTTAATTTTTGCTTAATTAGAACTTTTATTCCTAAAATTCCATCATAAGGTATCGAAAAATTATCTGGAACTACATGAAAATCAAAAAGTAATCCATTTATTGGTAATTTTACTACTCCCAATGTTTTTTAACATTATCTGTTATACCAGAAATTAAAATTCGAACAGAAATATTTATTTTTGCATTTGGAATTTGACTTCTTTTTATAATATTTATTTGCCGAAGTTTTCGCGAGCGTTTTATCATTTACTTAATTTAATTTTTTTGTCGAGCAGGATTTTCATAACAATTATCTGGCTTGTTTCCAATATCTTTACACTTATTACAAAATTTATGAATACTATCTTCAATAGATTTTAATTTTTGGCAAACATCTATCGTATGATCGATATTTTTACAAAACGAACACTGCTTGTGCACTTTGTTTTGTGCAAAATTTTGCAACGCTTGCACTTTTCTGCATTCCTTAATTCTTTGGCCGAAGGCTGAACAATATTTACACGTTTTTCGTGTTCCATTATTTTGAATATTAGAATTATTATAAAAATTTGATTTATTAAAATTTTTAGTAGTATTATGACTATAATTACTTCTATTTTGATTAGCACTACCATTAAAATTAGAGTTATTTCCATGATTTGAACTCTGTGGTCTCTGTGTATTTTTAAATTTATAACAATTATTTACAATATGTCCTGAGTTATCACAAATTTGACATTTTAATTGTTGTTAAGCTTTATATTGAGCAACTAAAACTTTAACTTCAATCTTATGGCCTTTCTAATTACTTTTCTGACATAAAACTTCAGAGCAACTTTGCATATTATGCCCATGCAGTCCACAATTCACAATATTCGTTTTTATTATTTTTATTTGGACAAAGATTCGGATTATGTCCACTCTCTTTGCACTTCCAGCACACTTTATAATCGCTTATAAATGTACATTGTCCGACTTCGTGTCCCATTTTTTGGCAATATTGACAGCTATTTCCCTGTCTTCTATTGAAAGCATAGCTACTTATAGAGTGTCCCTGCTGACTACAGTACCTGCAGATCAATTTTATTTTATTTCATACAAATCTACAACTATACGAACAATGATCTGTACCATTACAATTCACACAAGCAGCAGATTTCCAAAATAAAGCTTTATTATGGAAATCTCTGCATATTTGACACGTTAAAACTGTTTCTTGTTCCAAAATGGGTGTTTCTGCAGAAATATAGTGCATTGTATTAACTGTACTCCCAACATAACGTATAATTTTCTGTTGGCTTATTTCATTCTTTATAGCAATTGCAACTAATTTGAATCCTTCTAGACTGTTGTGATTTCCTATAACTACTTTAATTTCAAATTTCAAACCATCTTTGTAATATTTTATTGCATCTGCATCTACAGTTGCATTTAAAGCATTAATACCTTGTTGATCATTTCCCAATTCCATTATTTTTAATTTTTTTATCTCCAAAACTAAATCTCTCGATCTGTTAGTATAACTGATAACAGATTTAATTTCCTTTTGGAAAATTTGAGACAATTGCCCATATAATATATGTATATTCTCATTTGTAGGGTATACATTTTTAATAGCACTTATTAAGTCGTCTCTCTTTGTGATTTCCGATGAATCAAAAGCTCCGCTAGCTTCTTCTTTAATTATCAATTTTCAAACAGTGTTTCTAAGTTTTTGTTAAAATTATCAACTGTATAATGAATCTAAAGGGTTCGTTGGCTCTGTATTAGCAATAGCTAGGGCGCTCAGGTCATAAAATCATGCTAAAGATAATAAGATTATTAAAAATCGACAAAATGTGTAAAAACGTATAGCAAAAACGCATTTATCTTGAAATTTAGGCAGTTTTGTATTTCCAGGTTTTTATTGAAATTATTAATTTTTAAATGAATCTAATGGATTTGTTGGCTTTGTACTAGTAATAGCTAGGGCGTTCAGTTCATGAAATAATAATAAGAATGCAATTGTTTTAGTATAAACAAAACTAGTGCATACGATATACCGCTACGATATCCTCTTAATAGTTAATCTATCAATATATATTTCTAAATTTTTGAAATTAGTTTGTATACCTCTTATATTTACATGCACTATAGTTAAATTCCTAGTCAAGCTTGTCATATAATTTTTCAGTTTTTCTAGATCTTGAAATTCAGTTTCGTTAAAGTTGATTAGATTATCATCAAATTCTTCTGTATCCATTATTAATAGGTAACTATACTTTAGGCCGCTGGTAAGGTAGAGAGTAGTTATATCCAAAAATATTTGGTATAACAGATTGAATTGGGTAATCCGTGTTATTTATTTTTTTCTTGATTAAGAATTTTAAGTATTCACATTTTGACTTATCAGTTTCTGTGTGATTTGTATCTTTTTTGACATTATATTTCTCATTACTATAACAAAAATTTGGACATTTAATATTATCCTTATTATTACATTCTTTCGTGAGATGCTTTCATGCACATATTAGGCAACACTTATCATTTTTACATTACTTAGGACTATATGCCCGAATCTACCACAGTCTGGACATGGTGATAAATTTAGATCATCGAAAACTCTAACATCTATGCCCAATGTACAATTTATTTTTATTGTCACGAATATATTTCTAGGTATCTGTAGTTACTTCCATAATAGCATTTAATGTGGAAATAGCATTTTCTTGGAATTTTTATATAAATGCACTACAGTACAGAAAAGGTCACTGTCACCAAAATTTCTCTCGTTGATGTCAGCTTCTAGTTCTTTAATACTCATTTCATATTCAATACCAACTACTTTCATTCTAGGATTATTAAGTTCTTCCATCTGTATATAATACTCTTGTACTATCTTATCCCTTAGCTTTTTTGCATTTTTAGTGAGTGTTCCTGATTTACGCATCTAATAGTAATTGAGCAATCTTTGTTTTCTATTAATTTTTTTACTGGGACTATAACTTCGTTTTGGAGCCTGCTGGTTACAACTTTTTGAATTTTGTTTTTAGAAAGTTGGTTTTTCGCTGTGATTATTAAACTAGGCACGTGTTTAATATACTGATTTTTGTTATTCACAATTTCTAAATAACTTTGTAATTGGTTACTTACATTGATGTTACCTTCTAATTCCTCTTTCGTTTTATTGAGTAATTCTTTTAAAAGTTCATTTTTCTCTTGTAGTTCACCGTTTAATTGCCTCAATAATTTTATTTCACCGTTAAACATTGTAAAATCATCTTCATCCTTGCCTTTAATCGTAAGTTCATTTGTATCAACTGCATCAGCTGAGACTTGAGTTTTTACAGTAGACAAAATTTGAAGCATTCTTTGGAAAAAGGGCGTATATCCCATTTAATTAACGTTGCTTACAGGCCCTTCTTCCAAAGTACGCTTCATTTATTCTTGAACTCTTTCTTTTTCAGTGTATATTTCCCTTCTGCAATAATTTTGCGAACATCAATATTTCATATATTTTCATCATATATTGAGGTTAGTTTAAGCTCCACGTGTTCAGGAAAAACCCCTTACACATCACTCAGAAATACATGATTTTTTAATACTTTGAAATCAGATCTGTGGTATGCTGAATCACAGATGATACAAACGAATTTAACTTAAGCTTTTGGGTGGCATTTACAAGTTACTTTAATATAAGGCGGTTACTTGTCGGAGCCCGCCATGATAGTTGAAACTAATAATATATCTTAATTTGCTGTTGCCGATTATTTATAGGTGCGTTGTGCCGTTGCCACCTAGCTGAAACTCGCTCCGTCGGCTGCTACTTCCAAACCTATAACAGAGGAAACGAGCTTGAGATATAGTTAATAAATTCAACTATATCTCTCTCGTTCCGCTGCCTGTGGGCTTGGAAGCACAGCAACAATTATCCATTACAATGCCCCCTCCTAAATCGTCAATCCTTTTGTGATGACCAGTTTATCACTAATCGCAGCGAAAGGAGAAACAAATGGTCAAACAATAGATCTAATGAGGGATGTCCAATATTGCTAGTTGGCTAGCATGCTGTCGCACAGCCGTTTTACTACTTATTTACCCGTTCAGATACGTTATCCAATTCTAGTTCCTTAGGGACCCTGATACGCTCTACAAGATGACTTCGAGTCTCCCGGAGAAGAACCAGCTACTTACCGGTGGCCCCGTGGACTCACTCTAGGCCCTCTCTGTTAAGCGCGGGCTACCACAGGTGCCGCCAATGGCACACCACTAGCGGGCTCCACTCCGTCTACCACAACAGATACTGGCGTGACATAGATTGTAACTTTAGTTGTCGCAGCCTCATTGCCTGGCTCCGCCATCACCACATCATCCACGAGATCCACCTGGATGAAGAGGTCGGGTTGATCAATAGGTGAAGCGCTGATCTTCATTGGCCTCCCAGCAATGCTTGACTTTTTCATGGCGAGCCTTCACCTTCGTGCCAGCTCTGCGCCCCTTTGCCGACTTCTCTCTCCCGTCCAAGTCGCTGCCTGAGTCGATTGACCGCTTTAGTCCCTGCGAGGGCGCCGTCACCGGCACTGACATAGGCAGTGCTAATATGCTGACGGTTGACCCCTCGCTGGAGAAGGTCTCGGCTTCGTCCCGACCATTGGGCAGTTGCTCGCAAACTCGATTACCGCGCTGCTTAGCTCTCTGTCACATCAGCCGCTACAACAGCCTGGGGGTGCTTGACATTGCGTTTTCCCATCAGTCTAAGAGGTCTGCTTTGCGATACTTTATACTTCTGGAATTTATCACAACTCAGAACGAATTCTCTAAAGTCGTGATAAATGCCAGGCCAATAATAGTATTTAGACGCAACGCAACCATATGTTTTCTTGACCCCGAAATGCCCAGAAGACAGATTAGGATGTGCGTCGTCCAAAACTCGGGCTGGATGTTCTTTAGGCACAACCAATCTTCAATTTTCCTCTCAAAATAATATAGGATCAAGCAGTTTATTATGCGTAAAACGGTACAACAGCCCATCTTCCAGCTTCTAATCCGGAAATTTCTGAGAAGACTCCATTACCAATTGTGCAAGTCGTCTAGTAAGCTCTCTCAAAATTTCAAGCCACTTTAAAGCACGATGATCTGTGATAGCTGTAGAATGGTAGCCTTCCACATGGTCTCAGTCTTCTAATGGCCTAAATGAGCGCCAAGCACTCCTTCTCTGTCGTTGTGTAGTTCTTTTCAGCCAAATATAGCACTCGACTGACATACACAATAGCTTGCTCGCAATCTTACGTTAACACAGTGCCAATAGCCGAATCGCTAGTATCGCATTGGACTAAGAATAGTCGTGAAAAGTCTGGCCGTGAAAGCACCTGCACTTCCACGAGCGCTTCCTGGAGTCTGTAGAAAGCCGATTACTGCTCATCTTCCACTCGAAAGCTTTCTTCTTGCGAAGTAGCCTCACAAGCGGAACTTTGAGCTCTGATTCTCTTGACATAAACCGCGAGTACCATTCCACCATGCCAAGAAAAGTTCTTAACCTCTTAGCATTAGTCGATGTTGGATGGTTTAATACTGGCGCAAATCTATCTGGGTCTGGGCAAAGGCCTTCATAGTTTAAGAGATATCCCAGATTACTCGCGCACAGCAAAATTCGCTTTTGTCCAAATTTCCTACCAAGCCAGCCTGGACCGCCCGTTTAAGTACGAACTCCAGCCATTTCAGATGCTCCTCGAAAGTTTCAATTACGACTCTTTAGTCGTCGAGGTATCCAAAAATATAAGTTTCACACTCCGGGCCAAAGAGTGCATCAATGAAAAGCATAAACGTCATAGATAAACCTTTGAGGCCAAATAGGATTCTTTTAAATTCCCACAAGCCTGATCCAGCTACGACGAAGGCAGTATATTGCTTGCTAGCTTTGCTTGTTTACACTTGATGGTAAGCCTTTTTCAGATAGACTTTCAAAATGAGCTTCGCTTTGCGCAGTTTAAGATCAAAACCTTGTTCAACTCTCGATTGTCGACACAAAACCTGAAATTGTCTTTTTCCTGAGGAGTTATAACTGGTTGGCTGCACCATTCACTTGCACTAGGCTCGATAACATCTAAGTCCAACATTCTTTTCACTTCAGCCTGTGCAAACTCAAGTTTCTTTACCCTGAACATCGACATGGTGTTCGATCAAGGTCGTAAAGCCATGAACGAGCTTTTGCGTAGGTATTAGGCGCGCGGTAAGCGCAGCCACCTTTGCCTCTTGCTCGTTTGAAGCTTCTTTAATGCCTGCGCATTCCACTGTAACTTGAGCTACACTGCCTGAAGGTTTGAATGGTTCGAATTGCACTCGAGAAATTCCTCAAAACTCCGTCCAACTTAATTTTCCAACGCGCAGCTCGATGTTCGACGCGCACGTCCCAGTCTCTAGCAAAATCTACATCAAGAACCAAATCGTGTTCTTTAGCTTCTAAAACGCGCAACACGATGGATTGCCTGGCTCCCTCTACTTCTAAGAGAGCTTTAACGATTACATACGTCTTGATTAACAATCCACCTGCGCCGGTTACTAGCAGCTGGAACTCACGTCACTTGTTCTTACAAGTCTTCGCTACCCGAAGATTCACCAAAGAGACCATAGCTCCAACATCAAACAGCACGACAACTTTCAGTCCGTCAAAATCCATACACATATAATATCATCTGTCCGCTGTACTGACCGCTGCAACTTCGAGTGAGTCCCCAATCGCAGTCTGGATGAGTTAAGTGGTACAGACGACCATGCTTGCCCCCTCCTGGACCACAGAACCCCGTTCTGCCTGGTCCAAACAATAGCGACTAGGCTGACTGAATTTAGCGCGTGCATTTAGCTCTTTCACAAACTTCTGAACGTCAAGCTCAATGCTACTATGGGCTGCATCTGCTTCAGAAATTACATTCAAATCTTCGTTCATTTCAGCTCCTGAGTCACTTTCTGGATCCGACCAGCCAGACTCTGACTAAATCTCTGTCTCGTCTGACACCCCGTCCAATAAACCAAGGGGCACTTCTGATATCTGGCTGAAAGTAGTGGGCGAATGTATACTCTTACGTTGCAGTTTTCCACACTCTCAAGCCTGCGCCGCAAGGCTACATATTTCGTACAGGTAGCAAACGCTACATTTGTCGTACCGCACCCAACACAATTTAACAACACATTTGTGTCGAAGGCTGCGCAGTAGATTTCACGACTTGCTGTTGCTGCGGTGGCAAAGTGAATTGCAGCTGCTGTACCCACTGAGGTGGCTGCTACTGCATAACATTTTGCTGCTGCACTGCTAGTTGCTGCTGGAAAAATGCCTTATTCGGGCATTCCTTTGCCATATGAGCAAGTTGTGCTCTCCGATGGGGAGTGTCCAACCATTTTGCAGGTGTTGCAAACACCTTCAAAATTACCCAGGGCGCAGCTGCAGGCTCGACTTTCTTAGCAGGAGTTTTAGACTCTGTGAAAGGTTTTTGGTAGATTTGTTTAAAACCAGGCGCTGCCTGTACAGGTTGCGTGACATTATACTTTGGCGCACCTGCTGGCTTCGCCGCAGCTTGAATCGTTGCTAATTCTTCCTGGTTCGCTGACATTGTTGACTTCTGGTCTTTTGCTGAATTCTTTTCCTTCTTACTCTTCTTTCGCTTCTTCTTCGTCTGAGCCGCAAGTCCTCATGTTGGCATCAAACCTTCGTCGATCACTGCTACCTTGGCTGCCGAAATTCGGTTTGCTTGTCGTCTTCGGTTTTGAGTGGCACCTTCAGCTGAGAGGTCTGCGGAATAGTGGAATATATCGCATGATCCTGCAGGACTTTCTCCTATTTCCGTCCAAGTTTTCGAATATCATTGAGAGTATGGACTGTATAATTAGCCATGAACTCTCTATACGTCAACTGCATTTGTTTGATCGCTGTCCGAACTAATTTATCCTCCGTGAGAGGATTTTAGTATTGTTGAGCAATCAACTGCAAGGCACAACGGAATTGAGCCATTGACTCACCTTTAGCTTGCCGGCCGGCTAACATTTCTACGTCCAAACTCTCTTTCGAAACTTCTTTACAATACTGCTGTCAATATAGGCGCACAAATTTTGTCCAAATCTGAGTTACTTTAGCGACAGTCAAATATTAAGTCTTGGCAGCTCCTTAAAACATACTGCCTTATGCACAAAGCATCGCTGATTCTGAGAATCTGCTACCGTTTTTACATAATTCTAAGTACAATAGAAATTCCTCCGCATTCTCGGAATAACTTTTCGTAAACCTCAAATTCCGTCCTGCAACTTGATACATTCAGACTACTCATAGCCTAAATCATCTTGATCACACCGCTCGAGCTTCTCCCGTCGTAAAACATCCGATCCACTGGAAACTTGCGTCTTTCGCGACGGCTTCTGAACTGGCTTTCAAACTCAGCGGGCTCGATGAACTGTCCGAATTACTGTTTTTTGTCAAAGTTAAAAGCTTTCGGTTCCGCGATGATGGAGAAACTATTGATTTGTCCAGGAATTGGCAAGCTAGCGTCCGTTCTTTCCGTTGCGCAAATGATTCAAGCAGTGGCATGAACGATTTCAGTTTGTCCAATATCGCGAGCATCTCTGATTTTTTGGGCTAACACGTCATCTGCATCATCTGCTCCATAATTCGTTGGAGATCTCGACAAAAATAAACAGTCAAAAGAATATAATACATTCAAATGATGAATTGCTTTTATTTGTGTATGTGTGTATATATATATATATATATATATATATATATATATATAGATATATATATATATATATACAGATGCATTGGCCGTTTCCGGGACTGAAGCCTCGTTAACACCAGTGACGTAAGGC
>JAPYZB010002867.1:0-15019 GCA_030522745.1 Eupelmus kiefferi
AATGCCTTCGGCTCGAGTCACCATTTTTTCTCTTAATCGATTTCGATCTCCGCGGACTTGTGCGCGCCTGTTTCTAGAGAAAAGTTGGAGTTTTTTCATAGGATGATGGAAGTCTCCTTTCCGGCTTTACTTTGATTTGTTTTATTGCTATTTTAGAATGCCTGCTTGGAACGTTGGAAATTAAAGCTTAATGTATTTTTCTTCTTTACAAGTTCGTAATAACGCGAAGTAGATAATTTCAATTAATTTTCCTAATTTAATATCTCGGTTAGTATTGCTTTTACGAGTCGTAATAGAGAAATGTTTTAAAAAAACTCATTTTTTTTTATTCTGGTTGTGATCGATTACCACATCTAAAATCAAGTCATCTGTTCTAAGATAAACTTTTTGATGGATCAGCTGTATACATAATAGCTATTAACTTTTGACAAGGATAAGATCAACGAGCTTCTGATAATATTGGAAGGCTCATTTTCAAAATTGAAAGTTCAATGATGAAGTTCATTGATAAATCTAAAAGAAAATAATAAAACAGCTTAAAAATCCTAAAATTTAATTGTACGTTAAAAACAAAACTAAAGCTTAATTATTTTTTTCACAGGAGAAGACAAACGCAATGAAGGCGCTCCGACGCGAGCAGTACGAGGCCGCGGCGCAGCTCCAGCGCCAGCAAACGCTCCACAACCAGTCGCACTCGCAGCAGGCCCATCAGCAGCAGCAACAGCAAAATCAGCATCAGCAGCAGCAAGCGCAACAGGCGCAGCAGCAGGTGCAGACGCAGCAGCCTCGCTCGATGCCGCTTAGCTACGGAGCCGCTAGTCGACTGGCAACAAGCGAGCAGCTGGCCACGAGCGGAGCGCTACCGCGCGGCCTCACCTCCAGCACCGGTAATCATCAGCAGCAGCTGCAGCACCAGCTGCACGGCCACCGGCACGTCTCGATGTCGCCGCCCCTGCTGCTTTCCTCCTCGACGGCGCACGGCCAGCTGAACGCGTCGCAACGAGGCGCCGGCGTCGTCCTGGGACCAGCGAGCCCGCCGGCCACGCCGGGCGACCGCTCGCCCACCAGTCCCGCCAATCACAAGCACAACCGCTCGCAGCAGCAGCTCATGTCGCGCGAGGCCACGGGCAGCGTCAGTCCGGGCCTGCCCGCCGCTACCCTCGACCTCAGCAGCGCAGCTAATACCAACAGTCCCCACGAGCTCTCGACTCTCGTCTGAAGCCACTCCTATATTATTAAATTTTGTTGATTCGCCGATTGTTCGACTGCGCTGCAGACTGTTTGTGCATTTAACGTTTTACGTATATACGCAATGTTACATTTGCCAGATATCATCGTTGACTTATGTGCACGCGATCCCCTGGAATGGAAAAAAGGGAGTGCGTTTTCTTATATAATGTTTACGGTTAGTTGCAAGATTTTGTAATGAATGAATTTATATGCACTGATTTTTAAGATGCGTGAAATCGATTTTTTACGACGTTCTTTAGGAATGATCCCTCTGTACCGATAAGACATTTTTGCGACGAACTATTATCTATAAACTTTCTTGTGTATTTATGTACTCTTGTACGTTTTTTCTATTTATACAAATGTATTTGGAGATCTTTATTGATGAACATTTTGAGAAAATTTTAGGACTTTATTCAGATTGTTATTTATATTTACTTTATCTTCCTGTTCTTTAAGGTTGCCTTTTACAAAGTTCAAACGAGTTTCATGTACTGCTTATAGATACGGGATTTATAAAATACAGGAAATAAGCTGGTACAATGCAAACCGTGAAAGACTGATTTGAAATATGTGAAACCTTTTACCTCTGGGATCACTGCCGCTTTTTACAATGGTTTTATTGATTTTTTAATTCTACATGAAATATTGTAACAATTTCTTGCCTTACTGTGTAATTTTTTTCTAATTGAATACAAAAAGCAAGTGCATTTTCGTTGTAGAATGTAATTGTGATTATTTGAAAAAAGTAAACTTATCAAATATCAAAATTTTACAATTATGTAAAAAATACTTGTATAATGGTCTGTTGAAAATCAAACTATTTTATTGATTGTATAAAACTTATAATTAAGATTATGAAAAGACAAATGTTATCAATTTTCACGAACATTTTATAAAAACGTTCATGATTAAATTTAAGTCGATATTAATTTTCGATATGTGTAAATAAGCATTTTAGCTGTGTTGCACATAATTAACAACCTATTTTTTTATTATAACGTTGCCTCATAAAAATCAGGGTAACAAAATGAAAATATGTAAATTATATAATAATGTAATGTGTATCGTTGCCACATCATGTAAGTAGTGTAGTTAAAACAAATAATTTCATAGTTTATATAAAATTTAAAGGCAAAATAAATTATTGGGTCCACATAACTCACCAAGTACAAAAGTGTTTTAGCTTTATGTACTAATACACATAATGTTATAGATTATTGATTCATTGTGTATACTCTGGAACGAAACGAATAAAAAATAAATTATTTGATTATAACTATCTATAAGTTATCTTTAGACCTATTCACTTTAGTTATTTAAGGAACAAAAGAGATAAATTAAACACGTATATAAAAAAATCTTATTTAATTTTTTATTAACAGGTCATTTAAAAATATTTAGCTAAAATATTAAATAAACTATAAATTCAGTTACAATTATCTATATACGTTCATGACTTTTTCATTTTATACATATGTATATATAAACACTTTCATAATAACTGTTCTTTGTAAAAACTTTGATTCACTAAGTACAAGGTTATTCTCTGTATAGCTAAATTCCATTTATGTACAATAGTTTACATACAACTGGAAGCATTTTTACATGATTCATTTCTCTGCCCTGAATTCTATAAAAACCTTGAGTCAAATATGGAAATTGATTTAGTTGCAATTTAATTACTAACAAGAATAGGCCTTTGTTATGCTCTTGCATCGTTGATTGTTGCAGGTACTTTAACTTCAAGACCATCTAGTTCTTCTGACATTATTATTTGACATCCTAGTCTTGATCTGTAATTAATTATTTATTATTTCTTAGATTAAATAAAATATTTCCTTATTTGCTTACAAATGAAAAGACATTTTAAAAATTAGAAAGTCATTAAATTGAAGGAATACAAACAGTGATAAGGTTATTTTGATTCTCATTGTTATTCATAGATTGTTTATCACAGATACGATATGCTTTTTACAAATATTTGAAATAAAGTTATCTTTTACACATACAAATATTATGATATTTCAACAATATTAAAATGCTGAATAAAAATTACTTGGTTGATCTCTCATTGAATTTAAATTATGAAAACTAAAGTTAAAAACTTAACAAATCATTCAGAAAAAATTATTCCCTTTTTAGATACTTACGTATCACTTAAATCATATGCTAGATCTAACATATCCAGCTCTTCATCTGTTGGTTTTTCTGGTAGATTATCATAATCTTTTTGGGAAAATATCAAATGACAAGTACTGCACGTCAAAGTACCTTCACAGGCTCCTGTATAAATCAATAAGACAATTTAGTGTTTTTTTTTCATTAATCATAAGTACCAACTTTCCCTTTGGCTTCTATCCTTTCTCCGCTAGCTCTAACAAATGTCACTTTGACTCTAATTGACATAATGAAAAAGAAAAAATTAAAAAATTGTTGATTTTTAATAACAATAAAATCAATAAAAAGTAGGTTTTACTCACTCCTTCTTTTCACTAAGTGGTTTCGTCGTGGACGTATGCCTCGCTAAAAAGACCGGCTTTACTGTCTGATTACTTATTGGCCACGATTTCGAAAGCGACGACGAAAAGAGAGATTTTGGAATTCTGTGTAACTTTCTTATTACAAGAGCCATCTCAACTCGTTGTATTGTAGAAAATCGTTGTTAGAGAAACGTGATTATTGCACCTCTGTCCTGTACTAGTAATTTTTTATGCTCGTGGCTTCATGCCCAATTAAGCATATAACCAAAATCATAAAAGTCTAAACTTTCAGTGAAAAAGAAAAAAAAATTATGCGATTATCATCACTGCGTGCACTGATTTCTACTGAACACTTCCTCGTCCTCTAGCCTTTTATATATCGAGAAAAAGTTTAGCAGCTTGACTTTCCCCACTGCCTGTTGATGACGTCACTGTAGAAACCAACAAGTATACTTGCTGCAATGATGCAACACATAACCTCTAAATATCGGCTAGTATTTTTAAAAATACAGTCTATAACAAAATTTCTTATTCCTTTTTCAATTCTATACTTATGTTTATAGAGTAAGATAGGTTTTCAGTATGTCTGTTCTGATTATTTGTTTACTTTCTGAAACTACAGCTGTTTTAAATATCAAAATTAAAATTGGCGCTCATTCATAGGTGTCACTGTTTTGGAGTACACTTCTTGTGGAACACATATAGTTTCTATCTCCAGTATTCACTGTTTATGATGTGCTTGTGCACGGGTCAGTTGATCAGTAGTAAATAATCATTGATGGAAATACTTTGTTGAAAACATATTTTGACAGAAAATGTTCTGTTTTGTCAGTGGATCAACAATGTCTTGTAAACTTTAAACAGAAATATAAAGATTGTTGCAAATTGTTTAAATTATTAAACAAAAATCTACTTGCTAATATTAATTTTTTGCAACAAAATTAATAAACAAAAGCAGCTCATAAAAATGAGAACTCTTGATTTTTAGTTTTGCATTTTTTAAAGTATTGTATAACAGTATACAATGGATAAATTAACTGTGATCTCAGGAACATTGTTTCTCGCAGCTGATATGTTTGCAATTGTTAGCCTTGCTATGCCAGACTGGATTATAACTGATGTCGGAGGTAAACATTTTTATCAGTACAGCATTTTGTGTAAAGTAATTTATAAAAGTTAAAGGTAAAAATTTTTTCAGGTGATACAAGATTAGGTTTAATGTGGTCTTGTATGACATTGTATAATAGACCTCAAATTTGTTATAAACCAGAGTTGAAACCAGAATGGTGGATGGCCTTGATTTGCATATTGGTTGGCTGTATTTTAATAACTACCACAGTTATTCTTTTAATTAGCTCACACTGGGACCGTAATCTTATTCCTTATGCTCGTTGGGTTGGATTTACTGCAAGTAAGAGAAACGTGGTATTTCTATTTGAAAACTAAACATTACTTTAATAATCAATTTGTAATACTTTTTTTTATTGCAGTGGTGCTATTTTGTTTAGCAGCAGTTATATTCCCAATGGGATTTCACATAGATGAAATTGGTGGACAACCTTATCAATTGCCTAATTCTCATCAAGTAGGCATTTCGTACATTTTATTTGTTTTAGCACTGTGGATTACAGTAATTTCAGAACTGTTTGCTGGTAAAGTTTGTTTACCACACTTTTAGCATCTTCTGACAAACTTTTTTTTCTTTTCTTTATTGTTAAGTATTTTATGTATTCCATATATTTATCGAAGAGATATTCCAAGGCTAGAAGAGTTTTTAGAAAGATTTAAGTTGTAATTTAAATATTAATATTATTTTTTTATGTGTTTTTATCAAAGGCATTTGTAATTTTTGTAAACTTATTTAAGTCAGCATTACACAGATAATTTATTATTGAATAACTTTCAAATTGCAAATCATTAATGAAAGGATTTAAATTGTGTAAATAAAAATTAGTATTATTATAATAATAAATATAAGACAACTCAAAGATACAAATGTATCTTTGTCTGAAGAAATGCATCACAGGGATTGTTGGGTTGTTCAGTTATTGTACTGATACTTGTGATAAATAATTTAGTATTAATCAATAAGACTTATCAATAAACTAAGAATCTTTTTATAAATACTTTCTTGAAATTTATAAAGAAATAGAAAAATTAATGATAAGTATTGTTATTTCTTCCACTGTAAATTTCTAATAATAAGAAAAAATTAAATACTATTATATGTGTACATATATAAAAAAATAAATGAATCAACTACATATATTTTATTAGTAAAATAAGAACCTATAAACAATTGCAATTGATAAAGCATTGATCAGAAAAGGAGAAAACATAGAAATGTATATTGAAACAAATAACTATAATTTGTATTTGTATATTTCACAATTTATATGTACATAACTAAGAAACAGTTTCTCCTTTAATGATAAATCTTTAGTTCTAATTTCATTTGTTTATAGTCTCTTATTCATTTTTATTTCACATACCAAAGATTGATTACATCAAACTCATAACGGTCGCATTCACTATATATATAACGATAAGAATATGATACATTTAAAAAGTGTAACGCTTTTTCTTTCTACAATAATATAATTTTCGATCTGTTAACGCTTCATTCGTTTTGTAAATCGCTTAAATACAAATCTGATTAAATTTAGAAAATATAAAAATGCAAGTTTTTTATTTAAAACGAATCGTTAAACTATTTAGTAGGACTTCCTTTGCTGCTAGTAATCTACCGCGCTTTAACAGTATTTGATTGATTATTTCCAATAGTATCACATCTTCTATAATATAGTAAATATGGTACTCTGGGTGGTTGAGGATTCAGTACGTTTGCCTCTGAGACCCCTTTAAGGGAACTGTCATCATAGCGGACCCAGCCGCCATATCCAACATGAAAAGCATCAGTTACATAATGACCTTTGGTTGCCTCTTTTCCATCATGGTATGTGATAGCGAACAATTTATACTGTCTTTGTTTGTGATTTAACTTTGGTTTGGCATTTGCGGACATTAATTCTGAAAGGAAAAAATAAAAAATGTACATCAGTTATGTAAAATACGAAAATAATTTCTTTTATGCTAGAACTTACTGTTGTCGATTTTAAGATCTATGGGGAATTCTACACTCTTCACAATTTTAGAACAGCCATCAGCTTTATAATCAAACCATTTTAAATGTAATATAAGAATTACTGGCAGTTCTTCCAAAGTTACTTGTTTCCACGCCTCTATTTGTTGTTTTGTTTTACTACAAGTCATTCCTTCAAGTTGGTCTTTTCCAACAAGTATTTCTAAAGCAGTTTTTACGGATTCAGCTTTCTACAAATTATATTTTATGAGATAAAATAAAAAATAAATTATAATTGACAGTTTAAAAATCAATCGTGAAGGAGATTTATCGGACGGGAATTACTCAAATTTGGAGTTCAAAAACAAGGTTACATTTATCTTTATAATGTGTTAAAGATATGTAATGTTCAGTTATCTATAAAGTCTATTTAACGTGCTATAAGAAAGCTTTTATTTAAGGCATACAAATTGAACTCTTCATTACATGAAAAATTATAAACAATGGAAAACTAAACTCAATCATTGCTAATTAAAAATTATCATTATTTTTAATGGAAAAATTTATTTTTTAATATTTTTTAGTTTTTATACAATAAAGCATTTGATTTGTGTTTTTAGGCCTAAAATGTTTAAATGAGGTAAATTTGTGACTTCAGGGCCCATTCGATAAAACGCCGGGTCACGCGTCCCGTATTTTGGGTCTTGCAAAATATTAACGAAATCCGTAGCCCGGAAATGGCACTTTTCCTTATAAATAAAAAATAGTATATTGTGCACCTTGGGAGAATAATTGACTTTCTCTAGCAAGGGTGATGCTTGCGCACGAGTAAGCGAGCGTATGGATACAAGAGCTTAAAACACGAGTCTGAAAAAGCTACTTTCTTGTTACACACTGTGCTTATTTTAACAAAAGCATGTACAAGTCCTTTTTTGTGTATAGAAAAGGAATGGATAATTGAGGACTTTATAATGTATACTATTTCAATTTTTTTAAATTTTCAAATTTTTAATACTTTAAAATATTTTTGACTACCTTTGAGTAGCAAGAAAATAAGTGTTTTATCTGTGCTGCCTAGAAAATCTCGATTTTCCAATCGTTTTTCATGCATGGAAAAGGACTTTTAACACATGAGAAAAAAAAATTTTACCTCAATGTCAAGTTGTAATGTGAAAAATGGCTGAACATAATCAGTTGCTTGTTCAGTAGCAGAACAACGATGAACTCGTGATCGCAATTGACCTCTAAAAATATCTGATAGTGGAGTACGTCCAAAATCAGTACTTCTCGTAATTGAACCTTTATTTTTAGGCCCCATTACCTAAACAAACATGTATGAATTAAAACAAAATATTATGCAAATACAGAATTTTTTGTTATAAAAAATTTAGTTACATACTTTCCACTCTTCTTCCCCTTGACTATAATTGACATTTTCATCGATATAATCTACAGATTTTTGATCATTGTTATTTGCCAATTTCATTAACTATAAAAAAATATAAGATTGTTATAATATTTCGAAATTTTTATTTAAAATAGAAAAATAAATGATATCTACCTCTAACATTTCATCACTGATTCCATTTAATAGGCACGATAAAAATTCCTCTGCATCTTCTTGACGACCTTCTACTGAAAATACTCCAGATGATGATGAATTTTTCAAAATGGTATAAATATATGATGGTTCAAATGGAACCCCACTCTGAATATCTACAATTGCATCTTCATTTCGTTTTTGAGCTCTATCTTTTCTGGCTAAACGTGCTCCTTCAGAAAGTGGTGAAAATTCGCGAACAAATTTAATCCTATAGATAAATTTTTATAATTATTATCGTTTTCAAATTATTATTCATTTTTATTTTTTTTGCAAATATTACTTACATATTGTCAATAAGAGGACTAGGTGAATGTCTTGAAGGATTTTTTGAATATGGCAATGCCATAAGTAAATTATAAAAAGGAGGACAAGCTAGTAAGGCTTGCAATATACTGTTTATATAACAATAATTGCTGCGATTTGTTAGTCCACGTGGCAACAAACTGACAGTTTGTTTGTCCATTTGATAACTTAGTAGAAATTCTGAAATTTTTTTTATTGTTATATCATTAAATACATTATATTTTTATATACTTATTATATACAAGTAATGTTTTAATAAATTTATTTATTTATTCTTACCTCCCATTCTATAAGTAATTGGATCGTCACAATGTAACTGAGGTAATTCAGTATGTGATGGCTTATGTTGTTCTGCGGGTACATGACTTTTTTGCTCATCTTCTGATGCAGAAAATGATTTCCTTTGATGACTTTTTGTTGCTAGAGGAGTTTTTCCAGCTGATGACTGTTCAGTCTGATCACTGTTCAACCTTGTAACATTATTAGGTGCAATATGGGCTGTTGGTTTATTAGTGCCTGAAATATGAGGTTCTGAACTTTTCTTTAAAAGATTAGCCCATGACATGTTCCGATTATTATTACTGGCAGAAGCACTACTAGCAGGCACTTCATGTATTTCTGGGGTAGTTTCTATTATTGGTGTTTCTTTAATTTCTTTGTTTTGCGATTCTTCTTCGGAAGTTTTTACAGCAGTTTTGGAAGTCGTACTTGTAATTGGTGTTTTTGTTTGAGAAACAGTTTCGTCATATTCTTTATTATCATTTCCATTTTGCTTAACTTCTATACTACTTTTAATATTAACGCAAGGAATATCATTCTTTTCAACGCCTTTATAGTTTTCGTTTATCTTTGAAACAATACATTGTTCAATTTTAAAGTCAAATGTTTTATTATTAGAATTATTAATGGCAGTTAAATTTTCTTCAACATCATTAGTAGATGATTCTATATTAGTATTATTTACAATAACTCTTGTGACTATGGTTTGGGATGAATTATTCTCATCGTCTAATGTTTTATGAATGGAAGGCTTTGTCATATTTACATTTTGCACTCTCTCATTAAATTTGTGATTTGTGCTTTTTGTGGAATCTCCATTTGTTTGTGATAGTATGCTTTGAGACTGTCGACTATACTTATTTGTTGGGTATTGTATGTAACTAAAGTAAAGATAGCAAATTACAAATGTGCTACGTATGTAGTACATAATTTTTTAAATGTTTTATGTCAACTTACTCAACACGATGAGCTTGTTGTTGCATTGAAGGTGAATGATATATTGGAGGAGGAAAATAAATTGGCTGACCAGCAGCAGGATGTTGCTGTGAAGTACCAGAAGGATCCGAAAAGCATAAGTATTGATATGGCATACTAATTGGAAATTGATTGTGATCTCCCATGTAGCCTGTTTGCATTTCACTAGCATGGCTTATGCTACGGTTGTAACTCTTATTACCACGACCACGGCCACGTCTCCCTCCTTCTCTCATTGAAGGAATTTCTTGGTTTTCATTGTTTGCTGAATAGATACTTGAAGGATAGGCCGCCATTCCTTGCATGTAGGGGTGAACATTTGGATCACTAGGAATATTGTTGATGTACACAGCATTTGTTGGCCATTCATAAACTGGAGCCATTAATTGTTGGCCATATTGAATTGTGGATGGTACAGTAACAAGGACGGAAGGTGAAGTATTTGATTGAGTTTCAAATTTCATCATGTTGTCTTCTATTTCTGTAAAATGTTTTCTCATTGAAATAAGTACATGAAAGCAAAATAAGCAATTAAAAGCTAGATAAAATAATATAAAGTTGCATAAGATTCTTATTCTTATTATATATTTTTATTCTCATTATTTTTTATTAATTCTCAAGTATTACTATAGACTTCTTTATATTGTAAAAAAAAAAAATTTAAATAATATATTGGAAAATTATTATCAACAAAAAAGTATTATAAACAAAACAAAAAAATACGTAATAAGAATTGAATTTTGTAAATTTTGACAGATTCTTAAAAATTTTTAATAATGCAAATGACGTTTATTTTACCATATTGCTGCCAAACTTTTGGCATTTCTTGCGCCTGAATTTGTTCTGATAAAACATTGTATACGTTTTCTCCCCTATCCCATGGTAGCTTTAAACCTTCAGTAACATTATTGGGTTTTAAAATAGCTGTTAACTCCTCTCTGCTATGTGCATCTAAATTTGTCAAATCTAGAAACTCAAACTCGCTCTGGAAATAGGCAATTAATATTAATGATTAAAATTAATGTTTCTTAACTTTTGTAAATATAATTAATAAAATTTGTAAAATTCTAAACTAATGAATAAATAAGAAATAGAAATTGAAAAAACCAGTTTAACGCACAAACAAGTTCTAGTTGGTATTCATCATTTGATTGACATTCTCGTCTTTCCCATTCCTTTTACATCAACCTGTGCCTAATAGAACGACTAAAAAAACTCCGCGTGTAACCTCAATTCGAGATCAGGAAAATTTCTCCGACAAACCATTAGTTTGAAAAGGTATATGCATGCATCTGAACGAGATTCAAGATCTTAAAAATAAATGTTTTTAATGAAAAATAAAGACCGGCACATTGAGCGACCTAAATATTAACATTAAGTGAAAAAATTCTGGAATCTTAACCTCAAAAATGATCACATGATAGAGGCAGCACCGACACGTTATGACCTCACGAAACTATATATAATATTATAAATAAATGTGCCCATATAGCGCAATAAGCAATAAAAATAATGGGCAAAAATTAATGAAATCTACCTTGTACGTATCTTCCATGCTGCCGGGTATGTACGTGAGAAAACATCAAAATTGTAAGAGACGAGGCAACATGAGGCCGACAACAGAACCCGAACGGCTGTGCGAGCAGCCGTCTTTTTTTTCGGGCCCCCTCACTATATTTTCCCTCGTCTTCTTGCCTCCTCTTCGGGCCAAGCTTTTTTCTCTCTACCCAACTCTCTGATCCTACTCGCGCGCGCGATTTCCTTTTTCAGCACCTACGACGCGCAATGAGTCTGCAACATCGAAAAAAAATAACCCTTTTATCTTTGCGGTGCACACGACTTTGAATTACTTCGGGACGTAGTCGAGCTCCTCGTTGCCGGAACGAACGACACAATTCACAAGGAAACACATGATTTGTACTGGCGAATGGCGCAAACTTTCGAAAATCAGCTAGCGCGCCACGGCGAGCCTCTTAAACATTTGAATTGCAAAAAAAATGAAAACTAAGGCGTATTATTGTGCGGTTACTTTGCTGATCCTGCCTGCGAGGCTCTTTAGAATGATATAACACTGCCGATGCTAAGCTAGATGCTATATAGTGGGAGCTCCGATCTAATTATGGTGCGCGCATCTATCATACGCGGAATCGCGACAAGCGTGCAGCTAACTTATTCTACGATGAATGAGCGGAAGAACGAGAGTCCAGGATAGTAAAGCCTGTAAAGATGCGACACGCACTGGATCTAAATTAATTTGCAACTATGATAGATTTTTAAGGTGAGTTTCCAAATAATAATGACTTTTACATTTTGAGATCAAATTTTTTTTTTTAATGAATATAAAATAGATTATGCTTCAGGGGTTTTATTAAAGGAAAAAATGTATGAATAATTTTACATTTAATTAAAATTTTATTTTTACAATTCTCTATTAATTTTGCTGTTTATGCAAAAATGAATTATAATAAAAAAATTATAAAATTTGTAATTTTTGGTGAATTAATTTTGATAAAAAATAAAATACAAGGATTGACATATGATTGAATTCAAAAATTGTATTTTTCATAGTATTTTACATTTTTTACAAAACAGAACTACATTATATAACATAATGAATTGTTTTACACAGTAGACTATAAAAATACTTACAAAGTTCATATATTTATTTATTTCATTTGTACTTATATTGTAAGAAAATTTCACACGCAACACTTTTACCAATAACATTTCCAACACTCTCTTTCAAACAATTTATTTGAAAACAATACTGCATTAATAATAATGCATAAGCTGAAATCATTTAAAGAATGCAGATCAACCAGTATGGTAAATTATTAAATTAAATTATATTGTCCATTATTTAATCCTTTTAAATTGGATATGTTATTATTTGCAATAAGTTATTGCCCCAGCACTTGTCCACGACCCCAACTGTGACCTCTTGGTATATTTGCAGCAGCAGCTTGAGGTACAGGTCCAAAACCTCTTATATTACTTCTTTGAGGAAAGTAATATTCCAAGATAGCAGGAGTTCCAAGCAAACTTGGTCCTCCAAATTCTTGAGGATATTTGAATTTCAGGAAAAAGTATAAATGTCCACTCAATATACCAACAAGTTCTTCTAATCCGTCGTGATAAATAAGGAAACTGAATCCAAAAAGAACCCATGGTAAATACATTGCCTTAAACTGGAGTCCTGTAAGAGTGAAAAAACAGATTTTAATTAGGATTTAGATAAAAGTAAAATAAAATATAATAAGGCAAAAACCAAAGATCCTACTTACCAAACCAAAAGTTTACAATAGCATCTTTGTTTAATTGGCACCAAACATAAATAACACAGAGGATCATAGCATTCATCAATACGCTAAAGTTGAGGATTAATCCTGCGACGATACAGCAGAACCAGTTGAATATTAACAAATATAAGTAATCAGCAGGTCTGCCATTAAATTCTATGGTTTCCAGTCTTAGAGAATAGTTGTACAAAAAGTACAAATTCATAAGGAAATGCAAGCTCAGTGGATAAAAGAAAAGACTTGTAGCTGCTCTCCATATTTCAAAATTATGAATAAACGGGTCAAACGACAAAACTAAATAACTTGTATTTATGATGCGAAACCTTCCAATTAGTGAAAATGCTAAAGTAAGAGCTATCCAATACCTCGTGAATACTGGTAAGCTTTTAAACCAATTTGCCACATCTGACATTTTTTAATTGTAACTTTTCACTTCAACAATCACTATAAATTGGTTATTTCAAAATTTGTTTATTGAACATAAACACTTTGAGAAAATTATTGGTTAGACTAGTATAACACTTTTTATAGACTAATTTTGAAACTAAAGTCTAATGGTCATGAAAAATTTTTTTAATATTTTAACTCCGTGATTTGCAAAAATGTTTAACAGTGCTGCATACAAGTTTTCTGAACGAAAGCGTGCAGAGTACGAATACAATTTGTGTCATCCGTTATATACTGCTGCAGCGTGAAATGCTAACTTGCGGGGTTCGGCGTTTTCGACATTGACGTGGCCTCTCACCGTGCATCTGAAAGCTTTTTGTCGCTCTTTCGAAATAGGACTTAATATTTACAAGACATATGATATCAAAAAATTTAATAATTATCAGAAAATAATAATATTAGTGTATTAACGTTTTTAAGATGAAGGGCACACTTGTAGATTCATTTAATCTTATACAACAAAAGAGATATATGTTTTTATGCTGTTACTGACGTATATATATAAATAAAGTTTTTCTATTTTTTAGTTGCAAGAGGGCGTAACAAGCGCTGTAGGCGTCGCGCAAGCATATAGCCATAGTTTGATGGAAACCCGCAGTATTATGTATAGATTTTCTATTGGCTAGGAAAAATAGATAAGATGTACGAATGTGCGGTATATACAATCGACGTGTCACAATTTAATCAGTTTTCGAGATGTTAGGCTTCTTGTTGTCATTTTTCCGAAGCGCAATGCTTTAAAGCTTCTGATCAAACTGTTTAATGTAAATATAAGTATATACCAAGTAAACATTAATTGTTTATTTAATATAATCATGACATCAGTTATACTGTGATATAGACAAACAGCAGCTTGCTGAATTTTAAGTAATAATACATATTTCGAATATTAATAAACTTTATGCTTATAATGTTAATAAATTTTTCAATTATGTAGTTTATTTCATAGAAGAAAGTTCAAAATCTACTTAGGAAAATGATGGATTACGAAGATGATTTCCTCTTCTTATTTGCTCATTTCCAGTTTATATGTGCTTTTTTTGCACTATGCACGTGACTATGCCTCGGCTCGGTGGAACAGTTTGATGTGTGAACCTTCATCGCTCCACAGTCCAATACAACTATCAAAGACTCTTGAAGGAGGATTAATCGATATTTCTGATTCTGAAACCACCGTGCCTTTGGCTAACGTCGAGTTGCATCAGTTAAACATGATGGAAGACCGCATGTACGCATTATTACTTTTGAGTTTATCTAAGACTTAAAAAAAGATATTTTTCTTTTTTGGCCTTTTTTGAATTATTTTATATTATTGGCT
>JAPYZB010002868.1:0-18412 GCA_030522745.1 Eupelmus kiefferi
GTGCTCTGCTTCTGTAACGATTGATCGAGTTGCTCCTGATACTGGACCGGCATTTTTCTTCTTGCCAACTTTTGTTCCTCTCGCTCTCTTTCTCTCTCTTTTTCTTATACGCTCGGAGCTCGCGCTGTCACACTCACTCCAGCGCGTCACGACACGACTTTTATTTCCGTTATGAAGTATTTATATATATATGTATATATTTGATCACGCGGAGAATCGAGAGAGTCCGGTATTCGATTATTGCTGCCGTGTGTGACGTCTTCACTTCCACACCACTCCTCGACTACTGTGTATGACCACGAGGTATATAGGCTCGGCAGCCTCTGCAGGCCGCAGAGAAAGAGCGAGCGAGCTTGGATATGCGTATATTCTTAGAACTCAAGAGTGAGAGAGAGAGTCGGCCTCGCGCCACTGCGAGAGCGCGCGTGATTTTACAAACGCGCTGGATAGCCGCCCCGCGCGTATATTAATATATCCCGCGCGCAGGCGGCGAGAGAGCGAGGAATGGTGCGCTTGGAGAGAAAAACGCCATGTCCCGCTCTCTCTGCGCGAGAGCTCTCGGAGCCGGCGAAATATTGGATTCTCTCGCGCGAGCGTTACGAGAGCCCGGACGCTTTTTTATAAGCGCGAATGAAATTTCGAGGATGGCTTTGCAGTGTCAAGCTATGATTGCGAGTGCCGCCGGCGAATTTCGATCCGTTGCAGCTGGACCGATAAGATTTTCTCTCGCGAGTGCGTCGAGAAGAGCGGAGGATGAAATGTGGCGTGTCAGTAGTTGTGTGCCAACTATAGTCAGACACGTGTTTACACTTATAAAAGTCTTGCTTTGAAAATTATGCGCTCAGCCCATGATTCATTTTAATAGCTTTGCTTTTATATATTCATCGGAAATGCTAATTTTTGTTCCAGAATATATACGTGCCGGCGAAAATATTTGGACTATAACATAGAGAAAACGAGATGGGGGTAAAAAGGCTGGGAGAGCCGAATTGTTTGAAAAAGAAAATGAAAGTCGAGGAATAGGGAAAATTGTTCGCTATCCAATATAGTCTCTATCGCGCATAAAGGAAATAGATTGTCAGAGGAATGCGATCATTTTTATCCTTGGCCATATCCGTAGATACATAAAGGCCCGGGCCCATCGAATTCTAATATGTTTTCTAGTAATTGAAAGCTTTTGCGCAGAACGCATATGCATATAGGTATATATGGAACAATGTGGCAGCTCGCTTATCCAGCAATTCCACTATCGTTTTTCTCCTCGGGCTGCTCTCGTCTCGTCGTCTCTGTGTGCGAGCGGGAGGCAAGAATCGGCTCGAATTTCAACGCCTCTGCAGCTGCGCGAGCTTTGCAAAACGCTTTTTTCGGCAGATATAGCCCCCCGCCAGTATAACCAATCGGCGAGTATTATTATCTTCTTTCTTTGATTCAAAAGCACGAGCGTGTCGCTCGCGCGCGCGCGCTCTGTTTTTGATCGAACACTGTCTCTCCCAGCTACATTATCCCCTCGGGGAAAGATCTCCGAACAAATATACCTCCACGCAAAACATGTATATCCAAACCGATATTTCATTTCCTTTTCCTCCCTCGCGCGCCCAGAGGATTTCGCGTTTTCGGTTTCACAAAAGATTGCTCGCTGCTGCTGCTTTTTTTTCTTTTTTCAACCTATCTTTTTACATGGTTATTCGATATGCTTTTAAAATCGGAAAAATCTATCTGCAGCTCCGAGTCTGTTACTAAGCAGATATGGAATGCTTTGCTCATTGACTTTTTCCGAGAATATTCTACTCGTAGCCGGAATTTTGAACATTTTTCCTCAATTAGTTATTGAGCGCAAATACCGCTAAACTTTTACTTTGCGCAAAGTTTAGCCTTGGCTATTTTCGCTGAATACTTTCGTTAATTGCTACTGAAAATATACCAAAATTTGGCAGATGAGAATATTTGTTATGTACAAAGTTTCAAACTAATGTTGCAAATTTATTAACAATTTCGCAATTTATCCGTAGAAAAATAAATAAATAATTTTGTATTTTCAAGATTTTTAAAAACAAACGTACACATTAGACTCATTTTAAATAATAAACTTCCACATCAAAGTTGAATTTCGTATAAAAGCAAAACGGAAAATAGTGTTTGAAAAAGTCGGATATATTATAAAACGAAAATTTGCTCATCGCCGGGTCTCTAAAAAGGTGCCATGACTCAAAATCGTAAACAAAGAGCTAAATTTATATTCGCCACGCTAGAATCGAAGCTCCTCTCCTTCCCTCTTCTCGCGGCCGCATCCGTACAAATATCCCGCGCTCCATTCCCCAAACACGTACACACACCTAGCGAGAGGCGCAGACATATCCTATAGAAAAGCCAGGCAACAATGCGGCTCCGTCAGCTCCATCTCAATAAAGCATCGCTATTTTCGCGTCTATTTCTTCTCGTCAAACGCATATAATTCGAGTCGGTGGGGCGATTTTTCAAAAATTTATCCACGCGTGAGAATATATAAAGTGTTTGCGCGAGCCGTTAGGAAAGGAAGGAGCGAGAAAGAAAAGGCATCGCTCGGTCGGTCGCTCGCTCGCGCGAGGCTGCGATATGCCATGCGTCTAAATTAGGATAGCGTAACGCAACACCGACGCTCGACATTCCTACTGCCCCACTACTCATAGCGCCGCGCGTGTATAAAGTCCCGCGCGCGAGCCCGTTGCGTCCTCCTCGCTTTCGACCCCCTTCCAATTTTCGGATTTTCGCTCCGCGGCTCTGCACGCGCGCGCGCGTGGTTTTACGGCGTCGGCCCTCGTATTTTCCGCCGCCAAGCCCGCCGCGTTATTAATTACCCGTTGCAAGCCTGGGCTCCTATAGTGGGATTTTTCTTTTTTTTCGCGGAAATTCGGTAATTCGAGAGGAAAATTTTTGCCCCCTGTAGTGCGGTTTTCATGCCGCGTCCTAGTGCTACGGTGCTTTTCCCCCTGCTTTTTATACCGCGCTGCTGGGCTTTACGCGCTTTTTCGCTCTTTGCCAATGATTTACAGTTCTCGGAATTTTATTCCTCGATTGGAATTCTTGGAATTTGAAAATTGCACTGACAACCACGAAAATTTGATGATAAATCAAAGAAATTCAGTTGATGAACTGCTGTTTACATTTCTTTTTTGTATAGTGTCAATAATTTTACACAAAAATATCGATACAATACATAATCCAATATGAAAACGCCTATCAAATTATTGAAACCTATTCATTATTATTGTTCATTATATTGAATGCCACAATTACATTGTGGTATCCGCAGTATTAACTATAGCTTATTTGATATTTGCTTCATAATTAATAAATGGTTTTCATTTGTTTTGTTATACTTAATTGGTAAATTAAATGAACCATAGATATTTTTTTATTGAGTGTGCATTTCATTCAACACATTTGAAATATTGAATCCTTTCAATCGATATATAATGGACATACTAATTAATAAGTTATTGAATATTCAAATTAAAAAATGTTTGAAAATTTGATTAAAAAAGAAACAAAATGCATATAAGAACGTACTAGAATCCTCATCGCGTATCGGGCCAAAAATTGCATAATTACGTGGCAGTCGCAAATTAATAAACAGGAAACTGAATATTCGGCCGCAAGCCAAACTAAAATGGAAGCCAGTCAACATCGCAAGAATATATCGAATAGAGTTGCTTGCTCTACTATTTACGTCATCCGCACAGTTATCAAACGCTAAAAAGCTCCAACAGCCGAGAGCTTGCGAGAAAGGAAAGAGAGAGAGAGAGAGAGAGAGAGAGAGAGAGAGAGAGAGAGAGAAGAAGAGAGAGTAAGAGAGAGAGAGAGAAGAGAGCTAGGATGCAGTGGGTAATGACGAAGTATATTTTCAGCGCTTCTCGACTTTGGCTTTGAAAGGTGAAGTTCGCATCGATGACTTTAGCGACTTTGACAGGCGAGGCAGGGCAAACCGCGCGCGCGCGAGCGCGCCATTCAGCCAGCGATCGCGACGTGACGACTCGACTAGGTCGAAGAAGTCAGCGGAGAAAGCAAACCGCGAGCCTCGAGAATTTTCAAAGTCCCGGAAAATGGCTGCGCGCGCGCGCGCGCTCGCACAAGCAAGCAAGCATGCTATGAATAGCCGTCTCTTTGACCTCGTGCTGCCCTCTCAACCCTATTTATAAAGATTCCGAATTTCTCGGAGCATTTACGCGCGCGACGCTATAGCTCCGCAGCTGCACGGCTCTACCTTCGTATTGTTGTTTACGAGTTTATTTTGCGGTGGAAATCGTTTGCCGCCGTCCTGTTTTTTTCCTCGCTCGCCGCAACAATGTGATATTTCTTCTGATTTATTTCGGTAATCCGGCCCGCGCGCGGAAATAATTTTTACGTTTGTTGTAGCGACGGGCGCGATAGTAAATTTTTCATTTATCCGATGAAATGTGCCCCCCTGGCTTTTTTGCCGCACACGCGCTTTTACGGCGCGTAAAAGGTGCGTGCGCCGTAAAAAATCAAAGTTTTAACTTTTCATGAGAAACAAATGTTTGTAATTCTAATGGCGCCTATTAAAATGCATGCGATTTCGCCGCTTCGACTTTACTGCGCGCACATTAATTGCTCTACAAGTGCAAAAAGTTTATATACATCCCCCCACCGATTACAAAAGTTAAATTTCAGATTGGCAAAAGTCGAGATTTCGCAAACAGCTGAAGGGGTGGAAAAATAAAGCGCAAGCTGAATGGAAAGTGAATGCAGAGCGCGGAGGTGGCGCATGATGACATAAGCGCCGCGGATAAAGCAAAGTCAACCTCATTCAGAGGCTCGATGCTTATTTGAGAAATCGCTGCTTGCGCGCGCGCCCGCCTAGAATGAATCACAAACATACACCTGTTGTACGACAATTGCTCTCTGGCAATTGCAGCGTCGCTTCTAATGTGACGTTGACTTGCCGCAGCCGGCCCGCGCCGGCCTCCTTATATCGTGAAAACGAGAGAGCGCCAGAGAGGGATGGAGTCGTTCTATACATAAATCTCGGCCGAGCCTGAGTGATGAGAGTTGGACACGCGCACGCATACAGCCACACACCTGTCTATGTATATAAATATGTGTATACGTCCATATATATATATTTGTTCAAAGTGAATTATATGCAGACGCTGTAACTCCAGGCGAATTCTGTTTTTAAAGCGGAGATCGGATGACGCGAGACTCTCGAAAAGAACGCCGGCGCGTAATTTTAGTTTTCTCGACTTTTTGCTGTTTTTCTCTTTTATTTGCTGCGTGGATGCTTTTTATAATCCTGCCGCACCTTCTTTCAAATTGCAGATGCTGGGTTATATATTGGGATAATGTTGCATGAATGTTGTGAAATTGTAGGGTGGAGAACGAGACACCGAGTGCACACGCATTTTGGAGCACAATTTGTTTTGATTTCTCTTTTTTTTTTTAATGGGTGGGGTGGTAGTAGTGGAAAAAAAAGTAGTTAAGAGGTAAACATAACAGCGAAATAGTAGTACATAGTAGTAGTGGTCGGAGTAAAGTGTGGAAGTTTGATTTCTTGTTCTCAAAAACGGTCTGCCGATTGACACTGACGACACATATGCGTATCGTTCTGCATTGATATAACGATATATTTTTTGTCGGTGATTTTGATGGTAAAAGAAAATTGTTTGTTATATATTTTCTCATTTCACGATTAGAAACCTCTTATTGCAATATTTACGTGTCAATCGAGATCGGATTCGAGAATGACAGAGTCAAATAACGTAGGTCCTGGTACTGTCAGCATCTCTTTTGTCACAAGTTCATCTCGAAATTACATTGTTACTACACGTGACGGCCAAATAAATTTATTTTTAACTCTCGCCCGCTGTCGAGGATCGTGCAAAGTTATTCGAACGGAAGTGTAGTGGGCGGGTTATTATTATTCACTTAAGACAACAAGTGCAGATTTATTTTAGACAATTAAGCAGTGTGTATTTTTTATATAATAAAATTTAATTTCATATAATTTATTAGATTTATTATTTTTATAATATAAATTAATTTATTGAATTATTTTTATAGAATATTTAATTAAATAAATATTAATATTTAATATTGCAAAAACCACCAGGAAATAGTATAATGATTTAGTAGAATGATTTGATTGAAAAAACAAACTTTGGTAATACTCACACTGCTCAACGTAATAAAAAAGTTTTCGAAAAATGTATTTTTATGACTTTGTAGAAGTTTTATTTTTTGAATGAAAAAAGTTTTTACGGATAACAATAGGAGTAAAGGGCGATGCCGAAGACACGAATCGTGCATCTCGGGAGTTTGACGTTTGACAGGTGTCCTGTTTGACTCGAGAACTGTCAGAGCAGTACCTAGCGTTATCTGAATTCCTCCGAGGTCCGCTGGGATTCCCGTCGTCGTCTTGCACCAATTTCAAAACGTCACTTTCAACGAATGCGACGATTGCTAAAAAGAAGCTTGCGAGCTTTCCCGACAAAATTATTGATTCATTTCAGCCAACAGACTTGAAAATTTTTGTTTTTCGAGTTTGCAAAAATTTAAAAAAATTATTATTTTTAGCCGTATTAAAATAGTATCGATAAAATTTTTCTTAGGAAGTAGATGCAAATTTTATTTGATCAAAAGTTAATATGCGACTTGAAAAAAAAGAAAGATATTAATAATATATTTTGCGAATAAACGATCAGACTGAACGACATTGACGTGACTTTGCCAGGGGACCTCGAAAGAGCGAGCCGAGTAAAATCTGAGAGAAAGTATAAGAAAAAGGTGAATATAAAAAAAAAGTAAAAAAAAAGTAAGAAAGAATACACAGGGATGGAATAAGTAAACCGTTGAAATGTTTCTGCATACTAACCGTGACGGTGTAGGACGAGACATAGGGCCGCGATGATGAGTAGGGTCGTCGGGTTGTGTAGAAGTCGCTCTCGTAAACCATTTTCGTAAGCTGCTTTTTGTTACTTTTTCACTGGATCACGCGTCGCTTCGACGTGTAAATCAAACTTTATTCTTTTTAGGATCGATGTGAAAGTGTGGGCACCTCAAGCTGGTACCTGGTCGTTCGGTGCAATGTTTACGCTTTTGTTTTAAGCAAGCAAATAAAAAACGACACGAGTGCGTCGGCGTCGAAAAAGTGGCGATCCCGTCTGGGCGAGATGCGACCGCGGTAAAAGTTCGTACGGTTCTGCCGGAGCCGATCGGCCGCCGCCTGGTAGTAGAGACGCCGTCGCGACGCGCTGCCTCTCTCTATCTCTCTTTTTAGACGCCCTCTCATTCTTTCCTCTCCTTCCCTCGCTCTCTTTTTCTCTCTGTCTCGCTTCTGCTTGCTTCTGCTCGGTCCAATTCGCTCGTTCGCTCCTCACCTCTCCTCTCTCTCTTTCTCGTTTATTTCTCGACGACGAGCACGACGACGACGACGACAACGACGTTGGTGGCAGAGCGGCTGTGCGTAATGCATTGGCGCGAGAGGAAAAAAATAGAATCCGTGCTAAGGTTACAACCGCACGGAGCAAGGAGGTGGTTGCTTACCGCGAGAGCTTTTTTCGTCCGGTTCGCGCCTTTTCTGCGCGAAATTCACACGCCCGTCAGCTTTGACGATATATATCGCATCAGCCGCCGCGCTGGCAATGAAAGCGATACATTACAACCTGAATAGAGGCTGATGCATTGCTTTTACCTATTTTATTCGATGAAAAGTAATTCTCAATCTTCTTACTCCAGAGAGCGAAAGCAGAAAATGAGTAAAAATATAGTCTGCGCTAATAAATCTTTGAGGCTTTAAGTCTAGTTGCCGTTTTCATTTGATAAATAGCGTTGGCCAAGGCGATAAGAGTTTATTTGTAGGAAATTTCGACAACTTTAAAAAATATACTCTACTATAAATGGATCGTGTGGTGCATTTATAGTATGTGCAGCTTGCTGCCAGCAGGCATTTTGTTAGTAGTGCAATTTAAAATTATGTTTACAAATTCGCACATATAGCTCATTGCTAAGCATCATTTCCAACCGAAAAGTGCTTGAACTTTAACATTTCTAAGTTGCAGCATTATACAGTTTTTTTAAAGCTCAAAAGATTTTACGTAATTAGCTTTATTTTAGCCGTTTACTTGGTAAATTTACAAAAAATAAAAAACAAACAAGAATAGAAATAAATTTTTTTATAAATAAATTTGTCCCCGCAGAGACAAACGAAATTCTTTAGAAAATAACGTTAAAACTATTGGGTCCAATAAACAAGCTGATGAATCTAGAATGATAAATCCGAAACCCACGAGTCAACAAGTGAAAATCTCTCATCCTTTCACATCCGCTTCACGCATCAGCCGCTAAAATTAAAATCTTTTTGTTTACTCGAGAAAAAAAAATACACCAAAATACTGAACAGTGGCTCGATGCACACGGATAAATAACGGCGCTTAGCATCAAGGACGAAAATTCGGTTCCACCCCGTAATAAAGTGTGTAGGCAGCTCGGTCGCGGTCGCGCTCTGCGAGACTGTAAATATAAAAGAGTCGCGTTCGAAGCAGGCCAAGGTCCTTCGAAATTTTGTAAATCGAGAGCAGGCCGTTACATTGAAGGGAAAAGCCGCGAATGATTTCGCAATTTGCATAAGGCTTATAGGACGTATTTTTATATTGTCGAGAGATAAATTTTTTTCTTCGACGCGTGCGCGCGCGCGCGCGCTCGTTTGTGCCGATGATTTTGCGAGAGCTATATTTAGGCTGAGCTCATGATGCTGCCAATTATAACTAGCGGAAGGATGATTAATGCTTTATTTAGAGAAGATTTGTTTTTAGCGGATGTATAATCATACGAATCGTAAACACTCGGATAACTCCTTTTTCAAACGCTGAGTCTCGAAATGCGATTTTGGAAAGTTAAAATTAAGTTGTTGGTGAAAGAGGATGATAGCTTTAATGGATCAGTTATTTAGACTATTAATACTAAATTCATTAGTATACACATTATTTTGGTCCGAAAAATATAACAAAAATATTTTTCATGAAAATACATTACGTACTCTAAAATCCGTAATAATTCTTTTGTTTTTAATGCTTCTAAACGGTTTTAGTTTCACTAGCTTACGTAAAATTATTTTTAATTTTTATCTTTAATTTAAAGAGAAAAATATAATTATTTTTAAGTTTGAAAAGATAAACAAAATTAAAAATAACTATTTTACTAAAAGCATTTTATTATTATTTACAAAAAAATAGATTGAAGTAAATTACTATTTCTGATTATTTTTGAAATAATTTTTTTTCAAGTGTTCATCATATATTGATATTTTGGTAAAAATGGTTTATTTATAAACATTGTATAGATTTTACTCTAAATTTCTTACTCGTAAATAATAAGAAGGAAATATTATTATTATATATTATAAATGTTGCTACGCCAATATTTAGAAGATTTATTCATAGAAAATTATGACTACTCCGAGGGAAATATTAGAAACTTCCTAAGATAACTGCTTAATTACATTTTTAATGTATTTGATAAATTAA
This sequence comes from Eupelmus kiefferi, assembly GCA_030522745.1. NCBI lineage: Eukaryota > Metazoa > Arthropoda > Insecta > Hymenoptera > Eupelmidae > Eupelmus > Eupelmus kiefferi. The sequence goes on from JAPYZB010002868.1 coordinate 9,519, forward strand.
TGTCTTAATATTTGAAGATGTAGTCGAAATCGGAGGAAATAAGTTGAAATATATTACATAGCTAATTTATTAAAGTATTAAATTAAATTGCCTTTCGTTCTCAGATAATTTTGCGTAGAAATAAAAATACATTGATTCAAACAAATTGTAAACTTTCATAAAGTAATTTATGAAGTTTAAAAATTCATGGAGTAGTTACTATTCAACAATAGAGTTTAATCATAGGATTTTACACGTAGCATATAGATTCATGCTTGGAATTTTGTAATATCAAGGCTTTTAACGAAAAATTTGACCAGGATTTTTTTTTTAAATTTAATCAATAAGTATATCGACAAATGATTCATATGAATATGAATTTATTGATCTACTCCGAACCAAGCTGTTAAATTTTGATATAAAGGGCAAAGCACGCATTCTCCTCCAATGTAATCAATAAGCTTAAAAATACTACAGTTACTTTTATTTGTCAAAAATCTTGAAGAATCAATTAATTTAAACAAACTGAATTGCTTAAATTCTGCATTAAATTCAGAGTATTAGAACAAAAGGTTCTTTACTCAAAACAGATGGTATTTGTCTACACACGACGTACAGTATATATAAAATGTAGAGTTACTTTAAGAATTGGTATTTGAAAATATTAAATTACTTAAAAAAGTTAAAGAATATAAAAAAAATTTTTTAGGTTATTTTAATAATTATTTAGGTTACTTAAATAATTATGAATACATCACCGTGATTGTACAAATTATATAAAAATATTTAAATTCTTCATTAAAATAAAAAAATACACCCTTTTAACCTTATTTTTACTACACAGTTCTGTTTTTATTGAAATGAATTATTTTTACAATAGCATGTTAAAAATTAAGATTTATATTGTTATGATTTACTAACTTTAAGAATAGCAAAATTTTATTATAACAAGAATTGACATAAAATAATTGAAAAACAGGATTATATATCTAGCACAGTTGCTCGTAGAGATTTCAAAAAATACTACCTGAGAATATTTTATCAATGTAATGGAAAATGCAAGTCTAAGTAAATCAACTTGCCCTCAATATTTCCAATTTTAAGGTAGAAGATTTTATGTAGTAATTCAATAAAGCATATAGTCAACTACTAAAAATGATACAAAGTAATAACGATTTCTTCATGCAAATAATTAAATACTGTGTACAATTTTAAGATGATATATATGGAAAAGACAAATTTAAGAGGAATTTGTGGAAATGCGTGGTTTTACGTTCGCTACAAGTTTCAACGCATTCCTGGGCATCCATCCAAAGATTTTCATAATATTTAACAATCATTGGACAAACACCAGGGTCCCGTTGCAAAACATGACATTGCAGCCTCAGAAAACATTAACCCCTCTATAACGCGGATTCCGTTTAATTCACTCAAGATATTTTTGTTCTAATGTGTGCCGAGTGTATACGAACAAGAGTGAATAATTTAATTTATCAATGAATTTGAAATTAAACTATAAAAAGGGCATTTGAAAAGTCTCTTTTTATTAATGAAGACCTAACATTTATAATTTGTTGCATTCAAGCAATTTAATTTATATGTTATCAAAAAATAAAAAGCCTTGTGAACGTAAATTTAAAAGACATCATTCACTTCGTATTTTACGTTTTATAACTATAATAATTTGAAACATGCTAATAGAATTACATACGATAAATTTTCTAATTAATTTAATTGTAAGAATTTACATAAACAAAAGATATTCTCATTATTTATTGAATTTAAAAATAAAGAAAAACATAAGTACATCTAAAAATAAAAAATAATTTAATATCAAATCTTTTTCGAGAGCACATAAAATATCAAGTTTCTATTCATTTCAAGAGTGTATGAAGTGAAATAAGTAGATTAGTGTGAGTATTTTAACAATTTATTACAGTATCATGTACTACTTTTATGATGGAAAAATATATTATTCGTAAAAATACATAAATATGTTTTATTAAATGCCGCTTTTTTCAGAAAAACAGAGTTATAAATCACTACGTGTGATTTGCTGATGATGTTAATCGAACATTACAACACAGTTAATCGGTTCTTGAAATTTTTTTACTTTTATTATTTTTGACCTAATTAAAATAGAGGTAGTTATTTGAACAATAAAACTGAATATGAATTCTTGCGATTTTATAAGTATAAACTTTACCAATATTTTTTCTATTTCACTACTCTGCCTTTTTTCAAACAGGTTCTACTAATACTTAATAGACCATTTTTCTCCATGCAATTGTTTTATTTCTTATCTAAATTATGACAGTATTAGTTGTTTATCATTAAATAAAAATCATAAAAAGTGTTAATATTTACACTATCCTCTAAAAATAATGGCTAGTAAATATCAAATTATGAGAATCGATAATTTGACGGTAAGGAAAATGGATTTGAAAGTTGGAGAAAACATTATTGGAAATGACATCGATGTAGAAGTAAGAGAATGTTTATCATTTCATAAGAATGTATACTTAGACAGAAAATTAAATTTATCTAATGATAATACTTCAAATAAAGCGCAAATGCAATACTTATAAAAAAAGTTGTGCAAGTTCAAAATAATTTCAACTAAAGAATTAAAACTTGAACACATAACCTCAAAATCCATTCAAGATTTTTTCATCAATAAAACGATTTACATGTTTCTTTTGCAGTACAATTCTATTGCAATTCACGAAGCAACTTCTTTTAATTTTTTATGTTTTGCTATTTGAAACAATTTTTTAGAAAAATGCAATTCGGTTTTCTATAATATTTCAGATAGAAGATGAACCAATTGTCGAACAAGCAGTAAAAATAGATGTATCCTCTGATGGGGAAATGTTTATTACACCAGTAAGACGTTAGTCATTATATATTGATATAATTCAATAATAAAATTTATTTTCATTACTATTTCTTGTGTAGTATGATAAGATATCTTGTTATATAAAAATGTATGGAGCTTTACACTGGAAACTATTAACAGCAAATGAAAAAGTACCGTTGCGAATTAGAGATACGTGTTTAATATTTCCGATAAAAATTTGGTTTAGAGTGATACCTGTAAATGATACAGAAGAATCCGAAATCAGAAGTTTGAAAAGAAAAGTAATATGGTTATTTAATAAAGCATGTATTTTTAAAGAGGGTATCAAACCAGTAATTATTTTGGTATAATTTTTCTTATTAGCTAGAAGAAATTATTGAAGATGAGCCACTAGATAAAAGACGATGTTCTGAAGTTAGTGAGGAAATCCAAGTAGAACCCTCAAGTTATGTCCTAAATAGTGGTGATGCGCCAGAACTAATCCAATTAGATTGTTCTGATAATTTAGAAGGTGACTGTTTAGAAGAGAATGAACTTTACTTATTTGATGATCTTGATACAATTGATTCTAAGTAAGATCTAGAAAATTCATATCCATTGTTATCTATTATTATGTAAAATATTATTATCGATATTTGCTGTTTTAGTTCAGTCCAGTGCTTAACTTTTGACATTTATGAAGATTTAGTATTGCCTTCATCTACACAAAGTAATCATGAATTGCATTCAGAATCAAACAAAAAGTTAATTATAAATAGTGATATAAAACAATTAGGTCAGGAGGAAAACATTGATAATAGTATTGCATATAAAGAAAATTCAAATACCAATAAGACAAGTGAAAATTATGACAATATTCCTAATCAAGTGTTTACAACAAATGTACAAAAAGAATCAAAAGAAAAGCGTAAAAATAGAGATAAATCTAGCAGGTAAATTTTTGTATTTCATAATTTAATTAAACTAACTAATTCACTATAAGTAAATTAAAAATTCAATTCATGATATCTATTTTAAAATATACTATTTTGCAGCTTAAATACTCAACAAAAATCAAAATTTAATCGTCGTGGAAATTCTGACCACAATCTTCACAATAATAGATCTGAATGTCTTAATGAAATAAAATCTAATCGAAAAAAATCACAACATAAATTAGATTATAAATATACCCGAAATAAACGTAAGTCTAAACCTCCTTTAAAGCCAGCATCACCTATTGATTTGTCGGATTTAGATGATTCAGATGACGAATCGGTCGATGGAGCGCATTATGATGCATCCTTTTTAGATATCAAAAATCTTGGTAAATTAGAAAGTTACTACAAAAGTAACGAAGATTAAGGTTAATAATAATTATGGAATAAAATTTATTTTATAAAATAAATATATAAGTTCATATAAAGAATAGTCTATTCGATTCCTTTTATCGTTGTCATCGTGGTCGTCTGTAGCTGTATCTTTAGTAGTAACAATAGTTACTTTAGCTAGTATATGCTTAAGAATTTCAAAATCTCGAGCTTTAATCATGAAACATACATTCTTCATTTACAAAATCATGTTGCAATCTTATTAGAAGTGAAATTGTTAATATACTGTTAAATCTTCTAGGCGCGGAATTCGAATTTTCTTCCCAGGCACTCAGATATATTAACCATGGGTGCTAAGCGGATTCCCTTTTTCCCACCTTTGGTATATATTACACTATTATAGATTCTCCAGTAAAATTTTCCAATTCTAACATAACTTCTGGTGAAATTACACTTTCTCGATTTTGGAAGTTAAATAACTCTCTACTTTGTCATTATTTTTATTTTGATTTTTCTAAATTAATCCAATTATAAAACCTACTGTTTTGTACCTCTCAAATAATCAATCCCTTAAAGCTTAAATTAGTTACAAACGTTTCCATTACTCATTAATAAAGTTACAACGAAGATTAGATTATAAATTATTTAGTCTTGTTTATGTATAATATAAATTATTTAGTATAAATTCTTTTTTATTATATTTTAAGTTAAATTTATAGGATATTTAATTTGTTTTATTGTATTTGTTTTACATGTTTAAATACCATTTAATGATAATTACATGCGATTCATTTCGTGAATATATTGAGCTAATTTGTATAATAATTTATTTGATACTTTTTAAGTATTTTAAAAGTAAATTATGAAATAATATGTTTTTTTATTCATGGAATAATTAGTTAAAAATACACATATATTTTAAAGGTGTTTTAAAAATTGCTTAAAGTCTAAATAAAGTGCGGTGTTATTGTAATAAATACAAGTAAGTTTTCTGATTAAAAAATTTATTTGGTAAGAAATAATTAGGCAAGGTATAAATAAATATAAAACAGCAATTTTTTGTATAAATTATTTATGTACAATATTTACAAACACATGATCAGTCAAGTAACTATAAATAGTTTGTATGTTTAAAATTTGCTTTTGTTGTAAATTTAAACTCTCGGTCTTTAGTTCTTAGTTATGACTTTGAATTCTTTTATATCCACTTAGATGCAACTTTCTTGGACGGTTGTATGTCTGACTATTGTTTCTGTGTAACGGCTTGGTCTTTGTAAGCTGTAGTATGTCTAAAATTAGCAAGAATGGCAATATTATTGGTATAGTTCCGCAAAGCATATTTAGAAAATTTATTTTTGAAGGTATTCAACGTACGTTTGGTGCAGCTCGAGGATAATCCATGTCTTGTATGACACTTTGAGGCAGTTGTTGATCATCTGTATAATTCGATCTTCTAGGCAGTGATCCATAAACCGAAAGTTTTCTTTCTGAAAAAGTATTTCCATCATTATTAGTAAAAAGGCATTAGTAAATTTTTACAACTTATTCGACTGTTATTTTATTACTGACATTAATTTGACATAATAGGTCGAATTTCGGAGTTATTATAATAAACATTAATTTTTGATAGAGCATATGGCGAAACTGTTTTAATTACTAGATAATATGTAGTTTCAATATTGTAGGGAAATATTATGTTATTGGCGTATAACTAAAATTGGACAGGCTATTAAAACAATCGATATAATCATTTCAATATGATTAAATTTTAGTAAAATGTATATTTAATAATTTAAATGTCCCCAAAAGTCAGTGGTCAGTGAAAATGTAGGCTATAACTGAAATGGTAAAAATACTAAGTTGTAAAGTTAGATTCCCTTGATACTGCATTCATAAAGCTCTCCATGCTAATGCAATAAGCCGAATTAACGTGCCAGTACTTAGCTGGAAATTTATGCTGAAAGCCTGTATATTTTAGTTTCATATGCGTATCTCAACGTAAAACCTCAGGAAATTAAAAAAATCATGCAACTCGTATCTTCCATACCTACAAAATTCAAATAATTTTGTCGGAACAAAAATTGCCGCTATAGAGAGGGGCGCGCGTAAAGTTTCCGGTTTCCGTATCGAAATGAAACGAGCTTAAATTAACGCGGCTGCGGCGGTTGCGCGCTGCAGCGTAGGCGGTATACGCGCGCAGTGTGTAGTCCTGCGGACTTGTAATTTATACGGGAAACTCTACCTGTATAATTATTGGTCAGGGCCGTCGTGGGTATAAGATCGGGATTGCCGTCCTCTTCCTCGCCCTTAACCGCAAATGTGGCAATGGTCGGCTGCTGAAGTGGCTTTGGCTTGGATGGGGAAGCCGCGTGTTTTCTCCACAGCGCCATTAATACCCCGGTCACGATAAGCCCTAATCCGGTCGCCGTCCCGCCAAGGCCAATCAAGATCGGTGATATGTCCAGTGAAATACCAGTCTCTCCTACAACACATGAACAAACAACGCTTTTTCTTTTTTCACCTTTAGCCTACTGTGCCCCCCTTTTTGCCTGCTATTAGATCTGCTTGAATTTCAAACTGACTCTGACTTGCGAATAGCTTCTTTGTTCTATTCTCTCTCTCACTTGATCGAGGGCTCGAAATTTAACTTTACGCGAATCCAACAGACAGCCTTACAATGGATTTTAATCATGGTGTATAAACAGTTAGAGTTATTGCTTTATATTGAATTTAATTAAATATGTTTTATTGCTGCCGTTATGCGAAATGCATTAAATATTATTTAAACTGTTGGATGGAAAATTATAATTTATATTTATGAAAAAATATTTTTATTTTTCAATATCTGTTTATATGGTAAATACAGAAAATGGAATATTTTAAAATTTATTTTTCACATTCAACTTTATTATATAAGTTATTTATATGTCTATAAGACTGAAATAATTTCTACTCTAATAAAAAGGAGTTTTTATTATTTAAAATACTGATGCTTTAACTGTAATTGTCGATACTTGTAATATAAAGTAAATATATACCGAAAAAGAATAAAGGTTAATTGATCGAATAAACGAGCACAAAAATGTATTCTTATTATTAATCAGCTCATTAAAATTCCGCTCGCCCGGCGAACATTTTAATTGAATAAACTCAATCCCCGTGCAATTAAAAATATTTCCACAGGAAAATTAACAAGTAGACAGAGAGAGAGCATCAAGCGAGAAAAATTATCGGAAAAGGTGCGGCCGCGTCGAATGAAAAAGGAGCTTTTTCATTTGGGCTCGTGCTCAGGCGCTATCTGCGCTCGGACTGCTCGCAGCTCTTGACGGCCGAAGTACGTAAAATAAGAGCGTAAAATGTCGGCCGTAAATCAGGGAGACTCGGGGGCCGTATATATAGGGAGCGGGGGTAAGGCGTATATATTCGCGCTCGCACGCGCTCACTCACCCGTAAATTTCGCCATGTCTTTGAAGGCGATGCCCTCCAGGACGATGGGCTCGCTGGGGCCCTTGGCGTTCACCGCGTACAGCGAGACCGTCGTCGGCTTGTGGATCTCGATCTCCCAGTAGGGCGTGCTCGACTCCCAGCGTCGCTCGTCCGCCTCGGCGATAAACTTCTGGGGCAGCCCGCCGTCGAAGCCCTCCACGCAGGATATCCTGATCCAGGTGCCGCTCTGATTGTGCGCCGTGCAGTTTTGAAGCGGCAGCGGGTTCACTAAGTGCGCAAGGTTATCGAGAACAAGAAAATCACAGAGAAGAGAGAAAGTGAGAAAGTGAGCAAAGCGGGCTTTTCTTTGCCTATTATTTCCAGAGCAACTTCCTTTCGGAGTTTCAAATTACTTGCTCTCGCGGTATGCCTGTACGGCTGCTTCTCTCTGTTTTTTTTTGCGCAGCGGCTTTTGAATCGGAAGTTTGTTTACCAACGAAAGATTTAATTAAATTAAATTTTGGAAGGTGTGCCAAATCTGCATAGCTTCTTTGACACTATGTATATTGGTGGGTGGTTATTAAATTATTTATTGCTTTTACCCGCAGGGTATTTAGGTATTAATAAAGCTGATTTGTCACGTATAGTTTGTTATTTATAAAACTGAAAACCGGGCTTTCTTGTAGCAGTGTATAATTAGATATACATGTGTTAAAACAGTAAACTTTAAATAAGTATATATTTGAAAATCTGAACCGGCAGTAAATTTCAGTATTTGTTATGGTAAAATTTAGTTTTGTCCAAAATTTTGTACGACTTTAAACATTAATTTAAACTTTGATTCGGAGTTTTATAAACAAAGTTATCGGTGCAAAAGAGTTTGGTTTTAATTTAATTTCAGAGCTCGCTTACGTAATATTATAGTTCTAAGTGAAACGCTTTAAAAAATACATAAATATATGAAGGAGAGACGCTTTGAAAAGAGATGAGTTAGAGCTGAAAAGAAATTCGATCCATTTTATCAGTGAAGAAACGAGTGTATGAACATCAAATGAAAAGGAAAGCTTTTCATAGAGTGGTAGAAAAGCGATAATGGAATTTAAAATTCAAATAGTATGCAAACCAGGAAGCATCGACTAAAATGTCCTTTTTTATAATTCAGCGCTCGAATAAAAAGTATAAAACAGCAAGTAAGGGCGAGCGCAGAAGTGAAAATTTACCAGTCGGAGCCGTCGAGCGCTAATCCACGCGTCGGGCAATCGTAAAAAAGAAGCGAGCGCGGAATATAAAATACAAGATTAATAATCCAATACCGTTTC
>JAPYZB010002869.1:0-11213 GCA_030522745.1 Eupelmus kiefferi
AGGCCTATGTAAACACATGCAATGGCGCTGTATTTTCTACTTCTCACGGCTTCACATTTAAACCGCCAGAGGGCGTCTAGTCAATGTTAATTCCCAATAATGTAATAGACTTACCTAAAAGTCATCAGTTCAAGTATTAATAAAATTATAAAATCATTATTTTGACTGATTTGTTAAGAATTTTTTCATGATTATTTGAGGTTTGAAACGATTAAATGACTCTTTTGTTGGATTTCAAGCAAGCAAGTCCTTTGTTTGATTTTCTTCGAAATTGTGTTGCTGCTTCTGAAGATAACAAGATAGCTAAATAGATAGATAAAGTTTATTATTGCCCAGATTAAGTACGAATGAAATACAAGTTTGAATATAATGCCTATAATATAGGTCACGATATTAGTATCAAAACTAATACATTAATACCAAAAACTTGACTATCCAGATATAATTCAGTAAAAGCAGTAATCATCACAACACCTTAAAAACTCTAATTTTAAAGGATCGTGTCAAGTAAAACTTAACCTAGGTGTAGAAATAAAACTTAATCTATGTGTATGGATAAAAAGCGATAGTAGCTAGTACTAAGTCAAGTAAAATAAAGTAAATTGTATAAGAGTTGAGATGTAGAAATATAGAAAATTAAAAATAATATTAAAATTAAAAATAAAGTTAAAAATAAATGTGAACTTAATTCTAATCACTCTTATGAGGGGCGATCGCATGAGTATAATTGCACCGCGCCCACTATCACAGTCAAAGTCGCACATTCGCTTCTGCCCACATTTGCGCCAACCAGAAACACTTAAATACATTCACATGCGCTTAATCTATAAAATAAATTAGGACATGGAAACAAACACTGAAAACAGTACGACAGAGAATGTAATAAACTAGGTCGCTTACCACAAAACACTAATTAATAGATTATTAAAACTCCACAACATCAAGATTAGTTAAACAGTCGAGGCTAAACAGCTGGATCTTTACTGCTTTCTTAAATCTGCATAGGTTTAGAGGATTGCTTATGAAGGTTCAGAGAGAGTTCCACATGCTTCGTAGACTCTGAGTGAGTTGTTCCCTATAGGCTTATATTTTTATGTGGAACCCTTAGCTCTCCAACATCACCCCGTACAGGATCTATAGGTAAGTGTTCACTAAAGAGCATTGCCAAATAGCTGGGATTGCCTATTTTTATAATTTTGTATATATGAATTAGAAAGAAGTAGTCTCTTTTAGTGTTAGTTCTGAGCCAACCCAGCTCCCTTCTGTACGGAATGATGCGATTATCCCTAATAATAATCTAAAAATAGTCAAAAAGGATCAATTAACGTCGATTCTGAATGTAATCACTAATGCTAATCAAAAAATCATCTTTACAATAGTTGATGTTTGAAAATATTTCACAATTTTTCCATTTGTATTTTTATTGAGGTGCTATTTAAGCGATGGTACACCTTCATGTATGGGAACGTTATACATTGTCTTAATTGGTTATAATATAACAATATAATACTATGGTGTATAACAATATAATACATAGTATTGTTATAAACGGATATAATGGTTATAGAAAGCTTGAATAGCACCAAAGTTACCTGTTAATTCTTATTCAATTTACTAATTTTTTAAACTTTCTTATATGCTTATGACAGCTCCGAAGGGTTTGCTCGTAATAAAAACTGCACGTAGGCTTATTATTTATAGTCAGCTGCGTTTACAACACACACCTGACTAACATAAAAACTAAAATACAACTACTCCAAATTATGTAAATTTACTTATCAAAGTGATGCAGATAGGATAAAAATTAAAAGTCAACACTATGGGAAAAATTTTACATATGTTTCCACATATTAGTCAAGTATTGCGGTCAGAATCTATTATAATTGATTCTTTTGGATTATTTTCATATCATTGTTCTCTTCAGCAGCAACAGCAACTGTGTTCAAAACAATTGAGCGAGTAAATTAAGCGAATTGAAGGATTCCATGCTTGAAATTAGAATATTTGTCTGCAGCGTGATCAGCGCTATAAAGAATCATTTAATTATTTATAAATTAAATATTAATGTGAAAATTATTATCAAATAAGTAAAACATTAACTTTACTAATATGTATCAAATAATCCTTGAAGTAATTTTATAAGTTTATTAATAAAATAATAATAAAAGTGCTGAATAATTTAATAAAAGTTATGATGCGTATAAATGTTAGTGTCAAAATGCGTCAAAAATGTTTATTAGACCTAATTTTGATACTTTTTTTTAGGAATCAGATAATTAACCTTTTGCACAGTACCCACACTCTATCACGATGTGAATCGCATATCACTTAAGTCCTAATTAATAACCATTTATTCCTTAAATATAACATGCATACTTCGTTTAAGATACTACTAAAATAAATTACGGATAAATGAACATTGAAGATTGTAGCAATATACACTGAGAAAAAAAATGTAGTTACCACAATTAAATATTTAATTACGCTGTTTAAGCAACTAATAATTTTAACTTAAATAATTAAATATTTCATTATGTTAATTAAATATTTTATTTTGATAACTACATTTTTTTCTCAGAGTACATGCATAAATTAATACGTCATTAAAAGCAAACAAATTTTGAAGAACAGAAGAAAATATGTAAATAAAAACAGTTGTAAATTTTTAATAACTTTACTTTTTTAAGTTGTCCTATAAAATGTGTCAAGCTTTGAATATTTTATTGCTAAGTTCGCAAGAAATATAAATAAAATATTTTTCGACACTGTGTGCGCAAAACTCGATTTGCACACGCCCGAATAAAAAAGTGTATGCTAAATCTCTTTGTGCACGTCGTATAAAAAAATACAGTTCGATACATAAGCAAGGAAATGATTTCAACTTCACGTGAACTTTACATCCTCGCTTCGCTCGAGCGCAAACGGCCTCGGGAGACTAAAATCACTTCCTCGCACTAGTAGAAAAATTTGCTATTATTGGGAAAAAACGTACACCTAGGGCAGAAGGGCACTCACATAGTGTAACAAACATGACCGAAACTGCCTATGATATTACATGCAGTTTGTATGTAGGAGTTTCAGAAAGTTGTTATTAAAGTAGTTGTAAGATGAAATAAATGTTGTCATGAGGTTTAAGTGAAGTATTTATTGATACAGCCGCCACACTTCTATCAAGAAATATCATAGGTCAGAAAGTGCGATGCCACCTTAATTAACTAGTTTCTGTCATGGTTATTACTTTATATAGATGCCGCTAGAATCACAGTGCAATTTAAAACTCCCAATAGAACTAAGTCAGATAAATGCACTCTTATGTTATGTTCATCCGTGCCGTAAGTAGTTTATTATACCGTGCCTCGTGTTGTGCTAGAACGCTATCTACATGGGGCAAAATAGACTGTTTACACACGGATAAACGTGACAGTGGACTTATATTAGACAATGCTAAAAAATATTGTATGAAATGAAAAACGTAAATATCTTTTGACACGGTTTTGGAAGTTGATTATTTACCACATGAGAGGTTTTCTGTTAGCGAAATGACTAAAAATATTTTAATTATTTTTTTCTTATAATAATTTATGAAACCACCAGTAGAAACACCCTCAATATACAATGTTCGGTAGTGCTAGTAAAAGTTATAATATAATGTGGTGATATCGTTCTTTTGTGGCCTATCATAGGGCAGAACTACATTTGTATCAGGCCTTAATTCCAATATGATCATGCAATGCCGTCAATTCTGATTACTTGAAAGCGTTGTGGGGCTTTCAAAAATTTGAATACTTTATGAAAGCATTATTGGTCGACCTTAGCTCCCGATATTAATCTTACAATTTCGCTATAGAGTACTAATCAAGGGTCCTTTGAATAAAATTTCTTAATGATACAAGTTTCTTTTCATCTATAAAAGTGAGTTTTTAATTTTAAAGTTTTTAGATATTTATATGAAACTTATATTTGTAAGTTAATTCTATATCCAAATATTTCAGTATAAAAGTGCTTTGTCTTAATTAATAATTTTATCATGCAATCATAAGAAAGTAAAATGTATTTAATATAATACAGCTATTTAGTTTATAATTCATCAGTTTATAAACTTATTCCAAAAGTACTGCATCCCCTTCTTTTTCAGGCCATATTAAATTCTTCTTTTGACATTGTCAGTATGCAATTATGAAGATGTCTCGTTAAACCAAATCCGCTAGCCTAGTAACAAAAATTGGCAATGTAATATAAATTTTGTCCTATTTTTATCTATTAATTATAATAACAACCATAACAAGTAATAATACATATAAAACATTTAATTAAGCCTTATAATAAATAATTAATCTATCGTGACAAAATCACAAGATTTATACTGTAACTAGTAAATAATCATAACTAATTTATTAATACCAAACTAGTTTTTTCATATTCTACGCTGACGCTGTCTGTAGAGCTTCTTTTTCTACTTGTTGCAGTAATTGTTTGATTTCCTTATAGTTCTTCATTATGCTTTTATTAACCAATAGACCGGTATAATAGAGTCTACCGATGTATCTTGAGTTGACTTATAGACGGTAATTACGTTGCTTACAGTCATTAGGCAAAATAAAGTAGTATTAATGGTAATTGAAGCGTTAAAATTGAACTATTTAAGTAGAAGCAATATTTATTTTTGTTTATATTAATTTTTTTTATATTCAAGATATATATAATAAACAAGATATATATAAAATATATATAATATTCAAGAAACTGTGCCTAGTGCATATAAAAGCAAAGTTGATGTTTATATAAAAGAAAACAGAATAAAAAATCTTAAGCTTAATAAAGAAATAATATTTATCTAATATCAAAACATTTACAACATACATAATATACTAAAAATATCATACTGAAAATGTCTGTATTAAGATCATTAATTTTTTATATAGTTAGATGCTCGTATTTCATAAAACTAGTTAATCTAATAACTTATGTTTCTCGTATAGTCAACAGTACGGATAAATAACCCACTGATCTCTTAAGAACCTGTTAAATTCGAAATGAGACTATAGTGTAAACGTAAGCCTATTGAGTTAATAATAATTGTAGTAGCTAAGTAGGTAAAGTGCTTGGAAAATACACAAAATTATTCTATAAATAATCCTAAATATAGTATGGACATGATATAATACAATATAACATTACATAATATGCGAATAATATTAAAATATAGATCAGTGAATAAAATAGGTGATTGTTGGTGAACGATAAATACAAATATTAAAAAGATTTATTTAACGCGTATATACTTAATATGCATCCTTTTCTTAAAACAATGTTTATTACTTTGATTATAATTCTGTTTGGTAATATAGAATAGTTTCTTTATGGTAATATAGAATTGATGTTATATATATATATGTAGTATTTCTGAAGCAGATTTTTAATTTTTTAAATCATCCTTAAATTCTTTATTCGATTTTCAATAACATTTCATTTGTCAAACTTGTCATGACAATCCTTTTACGAATATCAGAATAATCAGATAAGAAAATAAGATAACTCATATGCTTGTCTCATGCAAAGAGTGCAATAGCTCAGATGCAACTGAAGATCTAAGGCCAATACATAAGTCCTCGTCACTGACCTAGCCGCACGCATGCTCGCTAACTTGACCTTTCGCTCCGAGTTCAGGCGATGTCGATGACTCCGGTCAGTTATCTCCTAGGCAACCGGGCATCACAACAAAGCGTTGTCAAGTATAGAGCTGACGTGGCCGGCCATGTCAATGACTTCGGATTAGGAGGGGGTGGTGGAAAGACGGAAGAAACTTTGTTGCAGTGTCGGAAAATAGCCTGTCTTAGAGGGGTGCATACTTGATTAAGCGAAATAACGTCGAAGCTCGCTCGTGCTCGATCTTGCATAACTGATCAGAGCCACTTATACATCATTACAACCTTGTTAAGTTTTCCGCTCGCGAGGTTATTGCGAATTGCTTGTTGCGGTCAGGGGTGCATACCGGATTAGCGCATGCGCGATTTAGAAAAAGCTCGGACCTCGCGGAGTGAGCATCGCGTCTTACGGAGCTGCTCGCTCCGAGTCAGCTTGCAAGAACTTGCGATTTTTTCTTTAACAAGATGCTAGGAGGCGAAGTATTGATTAGATTGTCGCGACGGCTATACGGTCATGCGCATCTAGTTTCTTTTACAGAGCTTCTAAATGATACGAGTCATAGCACATTGTATTTATGTAGATATACTTTTTTTAAAGAAATGATCCCAAGTTTTTTAATTTTGATTTTCTGCTATATAAAGATCATTATTTTTCATATTAATTTATATAAATTTGAAAAATTAATAGGCAGAATTAATTTTGCAACTGTTCGGCTGATTTTAATTTTCCAAAAAATCTTTTTAATACTGAAATGCAATATGACACCCCCTCCCCTGTTACCGACCGACGGTAATATAATTATTATTATATAAATTATAATATTAATATTGATTTAAAACACATTTTCTTAAGTATTTTTAAATTTTGCCAAAATATCTTTCTTTAAGGTATGAAATAGAAGGACCCAAAATTTATATCGTAAACATGAATTAAATAAATAACAATGTTAAAAAAAAATCATCAGCATTAATTTGTACGAAGCCATTTTAGAAATTTTCGATAATTTGTAACTTTTTATATAATGAAATATAGAATTAAAATAATTTGTATTCTTAACCTTTAGACGACCGGGGTTTTAAAAACTTTTAAAATCGCATTCTTCTATAGGAATGTGGTGTAAGGTCCCTGAGTTAGAGCCAAACTAAGTTGTGATGTTGCTTAGTCAGACCCCTTACGCCTAGAGGTGTATCCCGGCCATCTAAAGATTAAAAACTTTTTGTGTAATCTCCAAGTTAAAAACTTTTACTATAAAGTAAAAATTACCTCACAAAATGTTACCAACGTAAAGAAACAAAACTTTCCCGCCGAAATTTGAGGTGGATTTTTTGTTCGCAATAATATAAAAGACAATGCTTTTATTTCATTAGTAGGAAGATTGTACCAGTCGCATTCAAATGCAGCGCACCTAAGAGCCTCAGTCTGAAAATTTTACATAAATTAGATTATAATAGATTTGTAATATAAAATAAACATAAATAATTTAACTAAAATCTTATTTTAAATTAGATTTCATTTCATTAAAAATATTACAATACTACTTCTTATAGCGATTGAAAAAGTAATTGCACTCATCAATTTAAAGACCTTATATTATCGCGCAAAAAAGTTTAATATAATAAATTTATATTAAAAAGGTGTACTGAATAATGGAAAGATATTTTATTATCCCTTCTTAAAAAAGAGATACACGAAAAATGGAGCCGCCTAAAACGAGATTTGATTGGTTACTTTTGAATAGGCGGTAAAATTCAAATTGTAAAAAGTATTAAAAAGAGATACACGAAAAATGAAGCCGCCAAAAACGAGATTTGATTAGTTACTTTTCAAAAGGCGGTAAAATTCAAATTGTAAAAAGTATTTAAATATTAAAACGGATTATATTCTTACAAAGTTATTTGTTAAAGTCATTTATAACACAAAGCAAGTTAATTAACTAGTATATTAATTAATACATTTTGATTTCATGATAATATTTAAATATTAAGATTTTTAATCTCAAAACTTAAAAAATGCCCAAAAGTACAAACAAAAAATGCAGGTCGCGCGAAGCGCGCAAAATGTCAATATTTGATATTAAAGTTTTCATGAACTTTTTTACATTGCTTAGATACTGCATAATTAATTTTTGAGTAATCTAAGTTGACTCGTAAATTTTTCTGTTAATATAAATAGTAATTAAAAAAATTTAAGCTATTTAAAAATGATCATGAATGATTTTAATTAATAATCATAATTATAATATTTTAAATCATTGAGTTACCTTCCTGTTAAGTTGCTCACCTACGTAACAATAAACGTAAAAGAGTAATATGAGAGAGTTCATAAAAAGGAAAAGAAAAAACAATTTAAAAAACGTTGCTCCTTTTTGACTTGTTATAGCCTGCAAAAATATTTTATCTTTTATGATCATATGCAATTAACAACTACATCATATTAAATACATTTTTGCTTTTATAAATAAAGTATTTTCTTACACGATACATTTCAAATCCTTGAAAACACAGTTGTATTGATAATGAGACCATTTGTACCAAAAACATCAAATTAAAAATATTATCTATAGTTCCCGTTAATCTTAAATATTAAATGATTATTTAATATTTATGTTAAAATATTTCTAAATTATTGTTATGCTTAATTTTTTAACTATTATTTTTTTATATCACCTGTTTAAATGATCATGGCGTCTCGTTATAAACTTCAGCTTCTCTCTAACCAAATCTATTGCATTTTTCTTTCCATTTACAAACGGATCAACCAGATGTAATAATTCATGCTGTAAAATAGTTAATTGACCGCAAATATGCAATATTGTAATTCCTATGAAAACATCTACTCCAACGTAAGAAACTGCAGCTGTAGCAGCAGTTATATACTGTGAAATCCAAGTGATTTCATATATAGGCGATTGCAATACGTCGTATAAAAAATAACTTCTATATGGAAGTCGTTTCGAAGGATAAAATCCAGAAACATTTAAATAACATTGCAAAAGCAAGTAAGTAATAACCATAACTTGCGTCAGTGTCACCATTCGTATAGTCATTGATCTGCAGAACCTGCCTACATCTTGCATCATCATGATTTGAGTTTTACTTTTTAATTTTATCCAATCCTCCTTCATGTATGTTATCAATGGCAGTAATTCTTTAATAATAATTATTAAATTTATCTACATACATTTCTAGTTTTAAATTATATAAACATTTTTAAAATTATAAATATAAAATTTTTTCTCGTTTTTATTTTTTAATATAGATTATAATTGATTGTAATGCAATTTTTCGTAAAATCTAAATAGCTATTAGAAGATATAAATTCTTCGAATATTTAAAAATATCTCAAAGATCGTAACTCAATAAATGTACTATATAACTTTTAATTCTCAAGAAAGTTTTTAGCCTTTAATTTTATAGAAGAATATTAAATAATATTATTGTGTACCAAGGGTTGTTATGTATGCAGTACGAGTCGAATGTGAGCTCGTTCGAAGCTAAGACGAGTATTCCTATCACCCAAGGTCAAAAGAGCCCGCAACTCTTTGGTGAACACCATATATTTTATAACTTTGTTTTTTGTTTTTGTAAAACTAATAATTACCGAATAAAATCTATAAATATTGCGTGAAATAATAGTTTATGAACTTTTGGTCTTTTAATAAGTCGCTAATAAGTATGCATCACTTTATGCTCTTATTTGGGAGCTTAATGGATGACCACTATTCTGTGAATTTACTTAGGTAAGCAACTGCCTCCATGTAGTATTCTATTATAGATATTTTATGAGGTTTTAAAATATTTTCTCAACAGCGGGCTGAAAGTACAAACTTATATACAAACTTGAGTACATTACGGGAGGTAAAATGGCAACCCCATAGCACATGTTGCCACCCTCGCCGTCTGTTCGGGTGCAGGCAATTTATATTAGCTATGGACTCTTTACCTTAATTCCTCCCAAGAAATATTGTGAGTATGAATAAGACCTAGAATTAATCATTAACCTATAAGCTCTAAACACATGAATCTCAAGCCCATGAATGTATTTGTGGATATATGGTTTATGATTAATAGGTTGAAGGGTCATAACATTTATGGTTCTAGAGAGGTTGGAGATCCATAAAATTTATGGATTTAGGGTTTATAGGTTCGCTGATCATGAGTTAGGGAGGTTAGGTTAGGTTTCATTTTTTTAAAAAGTTGAAAGGTATATTGATCTTCAACGAACAAGGATGTTGCTAGTAAATTCAATTTATTTGTTGTCTACGTTTCGGAAGGTTTACTACTCCCCTTATCAAGACTGTTAACAAATTAAATTAAAAATTACATCCTAAGTTTAAAATGGAATATTCAAAAATACTAATATTCTAAGATTTATAGTTTATTCTTAATCTCCCGGTTACGTACTGGTCTAACATGCGGAGAAAAATAGAAAGAAGCATTATACAATCGACATATACAATCTACTATGAATGATTGACTCAAAGCCATTCGACAATATGATGACGTTATGAAGACGTTAGTGATTGAGGAGAAGTACTTCAAAAGCATATCGATTAGAGCGTTATACCTCGTATGTAACTATAGAGCAGGTATAAATTTTCCGATTGAACAATGATGAAAACAACTAACGATAGTCGCAAAAATTACTTTAGAATGAAAAACATGGTACGATTGTCATAAATACATATAAAATCTAAGATGATTTTTTTATTGAATGGAATTATATCACACATTGAATTATTATTGCATTTATTATACTTGTAATTTTAAGGCGACACCAGCAAAATAGAGGAAAACTTAAATATCTAAAGAATTTTGTAAATTAAAAGCGTAGTTTGTAAACTACGAAATAAAACCTAACATAACCTCCGAATTCGCCTTAAGTAACTAAGTTAGACGTACGGAGATAGTATACTCATTTAGCATTATAGTATAAAATTAATCTTGAATCTGTCTCTAGCGCGACATTTGAAAATCGCTAATGTATATATGTAAACAATCGCATTTTAAACTGCTAACAATAAAAAACATCCTAATTTTTTATAACGGAGAACTAACACATCACGCCTACTACGAGAGCTTGCACATATTTTCATAGTTATGATAGACAAACCTCAAATGTTAGCGATAAACAAAATCAACGCGGTCAAATTAGAGACAGCCAATCAGAAGCCGAGCTATTATGTCAACAAAGCCTAATGGATCTTTTATAAAGTGGACTTAATAGATCACTATAAGACAACCATTAGAAGTCGTTTATCCTGGCAGCAACACCGTTATGGATATTTTATTGCAGACTATGTAAAAATGTATTCGATATGAATATAATAAGCGTATAGTTATTTACGACACAAGTGCGGTAAAGTGATATTAATCTCGTTTGGACGTTTACGCATGAGCGAAGCGAGTTAGAATCACTTTATCGCCCATGTACTCTGTAAATTTTAAATAGTGCAGAATGCTCTACTAACCAGGAGAGTGTATGACCTTCGGGTCACAGATCTTGATGGAACTTTGGGATATGTTTTTGGGTACCATAAAATGAGGAAAGCCAGAGCCGTACGGTAT